>JAQISU010000001.1:3820000-3910000 GCA_029339505.1 Unio delphinus | reverse complement strand
TGTCTTTGTAACAAGCATTTGGACTGGTAAATATCATTTGCTTTAAAACTAAAACTTATTTATTTATAAACACAAGCAAGCCTGTCTTATGTTCTATAGCACTACGTTTACCCAATGAATAAAATATTGTACAGCTATTGGCTACTTAACATTCGCTATTATTTCTATATACCCTATGTTATTTAAAAACACCAGCAAAAAACTTTCATTCTTATGTTATTTTTACACAGTTGATAAAACATTGTACTGCTTTTGGTTTCTTAACATTCGCTTTTATTTACTATGAACTCTTGCTATTGTGTTTCCGTTTTTTTCCACTCCTATAGCACTGCATCTAGTTTTGTGATTTTAGAGACCGTTTTGAATATTGATTTTAAATATGTAATACATTAATGAATTACATATATGGATAATTTATTATCTCCATCCCATAATTTCTTCAACGCAAACATATAGAATGGTTTCAATACGCTTTGCTTCAAATTTTATGAATGTTATTTTCCCTGATGAGCATTGAAATTTAATGACAGCATTAATGACTTCAAACACAACCAAACACGCTTTTTGCCAGCGTCCGGACCCGACAAACACGTTTCACTGTTTTCCTTTTATACTTTTGGTCTTTTGTTTTGTTATTTGTTTTGGGTTTTGTAGCCGTATTGTCAATCTTAAGCTAAGTTCGTGTGATTTTAGTAATCAAATAAACGTGTAACCGAATTTTTCTGCGTTTGACAGAAGCAAGATGTCCACTCGAGTTTAGTCTTGTGTGGCCATATCAACAAAAAAGCAGTAATAAATGGCATACAAGTGTTGCATGTATACAACCCTTCTCTGGTGTTAATGCCTCGTCCGCAAGTATGGACATGCAGCGCCGGTGCAAGGCATTTTGGCGCCCTAGGCGAGATCAGATATATGGCAACACCATTCCCACTCACGCCCTCCCCCACCCGCTCATCATGAAATAAAACACAATTTGCAATTTTTTTCTGGAGCCCCCCTTAGCCCAGCGCCCTAGGTGATTGCCTACTTCGCCTAGCGGAAGCGCCGGCCCCGTGGACATGGTTTCTAACAGTACAATGGAACGTGAACTTTGACCTAATTATATATCACATTTTGCATCGCCTAAAAATTTTAATCCAATATTCTATGTGATTATCATATATAGAACATTTAATTAAAAAATATAATTGAGTGCGGGTTCGAGGACAGGATAGGTCTGAGGTATTTTCCTGCGTGCAAAAATAAGTGACTAATGGGTGAACAAGCAGTGACGAAACGATGCTGATCGGAATCATACCACAGGGATGGATTATCACGAGGTGAATGCAGTACTGTGCCATTGAGCAAGATAATTTATTCCAAATGCCTCGAGAAAAAGGACCTATTCGTGTTGATCCCTAAAAAACACCAAAACTACCCATATTCATGAAGAAGCGTCATATCAGCTGCAATCTCTTCAAGCATAGACTTTTCTACCTGCTCGTGGATGTTGAATAGATCGCATGCCGGCTGCCAAATATCGCAGGAGATGATTAATGGAGGCAGTCGCCACGGTTGTCAATTGTTTAGTGTTCCATAACCGTAATATAGGAGGCACTTCATTCTAAATGACTGACCTCTAGATTTCCTATATCTGGTGTAGTGTCCTAAGACACCAAACCCCAACAATCAGACTGACGCATTATTTGCATCCTCTCACAGTTTCCTTCTACGATGCCTACGAAACCATAATATATCTGTAAGGAATGGATCGACCATTTCAGTTTTTGGAGGGTCGGGGTTCTAGGATTGAATGTTTCTTTTTAAAACAATCTCAGCATATAATATCTTTAAATTAATAATCCTGCTATAATTTGATGCGAAAAATGCTAATTTGACCTAAAATATTATTTTCTAAAAATCTCTCCAGACAAAGGAAATAATTATACAAGTCAGAAAGAGAGAAAACAAGCATCTCCCCCTCCGATGCAAAATTATATGACCGGTTCCTAATACACTAATTATTCATAATATATATATATATATATATATATATATATATATATATATATATATATATATATATATATATATATATATATATATATATATATATATATATATATATATATATATATATTACTTCAACGAGAAGTGACAGAGCATCGAAATCAAATGCGGAAATTAATTTATTGACACTAATTTCTGAGGCATGAGAAACCTAATTTTATCAAATCTTCTAATTCGATGGTACTCTCTTAGACGACTGGTTTGAAATACATACGCACACACCTGCCTCCAGTACAATTTACAGGTTAGTCATTTGCTATATGAATAATTTCTTCTTACACTTAATGTGTACAAAAAATATCACTCATTCCGTACTTCAAAGAAATAAAACTGACTAACATAGATTACGCAGTTATTCGCACACCGGAAGGCTTGCGTCTGTCCATTTCTGAATGACGTCTAGATCGGTTTATGTTTCCATGGGAAGTATATTTACAAACTATCATTAATAATTGTCTTCATTTTAGATAATATGAATATATATTTGAATTACAGCCCTAACTCTAGCTGAAGTATATTCCCTTTAACTCAGTCTTGTACACAGCCTTCACTTTTTAATATTGTAATTCTTTAAAATGCATCAGATACGTTTAATTATCAAGAGGTAATTTTGATATCGTATCATAAACGTTTGTTGAAATTACTTTGCATTTGGCAGATATTCCCTTAATGTCATCCAACACTTCTTATTCAACACAACCTTGACAACTGCATTTTGTTCTTGAATTAAACGTTATTTTTTTTTTTTATAAAATCGATTACATATTCAGTTCAAAGAAATTGCTTACATTAATACAGACAAGGAGGAAGTAAGCTCATGTGACATTTCGATCTAAAATCTCTACTAATTATCATTAGGCGTGATTGGACCCAGAAACGTCTTGCTGTCAGGATAACGTATTAACGCTGAGCTGGCCTGTCCTTTAAGTCGTTGATCTTGTATATAGTGTGTTAAGAGGCAGTGTTTCTTAATCCGACGTTTTGATTTGTATTGATGACAGATGGTGTCGCTTATCTTCTAAAGATAAAAAAGCTATTACGAATTATAAAAATGTCTAACGCGTAAGAGTGATTCTCTTATGACATCTTGTTGCAGTGATTACAACGTCTTAAATGATGCTAGGGTCCTCATACAGTTTAAACACTGACTGCTTTTCTGACCATCATTTATATATCTTATTCATTCAACACTTCAAATTGTCACTTTGATGACAATCTGTATTGTATGTAATTATTTTTAGAAGAAGCTAAACAAAAGACAGGAGTATATAAGGGGGGAGGGGGTAGAAAAAGGTTGCTCATACTTCGTGGTCAAATTAAAGAAATACTAATCATGGGAAAGTAAGTGAAAATAAATGCAAGTGTACACAAAGCATACACACGTTGCACTGATACGCGTGCTATTCAGTTTTTGCAATGTATTCATTCTCCTAACACTGAAAAGATGAAGTGTGCGCGTTAGGATGGTTTAACATTACACTTTGTTTTGCAAATTAAAGCTGGTACACAAAAGCGAAAATCTAACATAGCGGACATATAAAATAATCATAAAGGTTTAAAATTTGCTTGATGTCAAATAATACATTTAGACGATTTAACAGTGATGTAAAGTACGCATCTAATTAGACACTTCACGAGTCATCTAATTAGACATTTCACGTGTCATCTAATTAGACATTTCATGAGTCATCTAATTAGACATTTCACGAGTCATTTAACTTCAAGTAATGCAGAAGAATGTCAAGCATTGTGATATAGTTTTGGTAATCATCATTCAAGACGTACGCATATCATCTGAAATGAATTATTATATATTAGAAGCTAAGGTTGTACATATCGCCGTAGCAAAGGTGTACGTATTGTAGCTAGAAGGACACATCGTTTTATCAAAGGTGTACGTACTATTGAAAAAAGGAAACGTCGCTTTAGCAATGTTCATTACCTGGAAAGAAGAACGCGGATAATAAAATTGCTCATACAGCACATTTAATCCGAATAAGAATCTGAATTGAGATTTACGTTACAAAGAGAGAGAGTCAATCATAAACTTATACACATGATGGAAAAACGATCCAGTGAATCCCAAATATCGCCCTGTTCTTGAAGCGATGGTATGATAAATATGTTTTATAAATAACTACTCAACCGTTCCGGTCGCCTAAGTTACTAGATAGTCAACCTCACATGATTGTGGTCGAGGGTTCGATCCTCGACTGAATCATACCAGACACTTCTACCTCGCTTGGCCCTCAGCATTAATAGGTTATAACTAAGACTAGTCTGGAAAGGGATAATGTGAATAGGTGGGACATGATACATGTCTGCGGCATGATGTTCCAGTGCTAGACATCACAATGAACTGTCAAACTGCAGAGATATGACTAAAAATATTATTAATGGTAAGTTAAAAATCCACGTCACACACACACACACACACACACACACACACACACACACACACACACACACACACACACACACACACACACACACACACACACATTAACAGCTACTCGTATGTGCATTGTTCGACATGATGAAAACAAAACAATACAGATTATTCGTTTTCATTTCATAGCTTTATAATGTCTCTCTAAGCAATCCAGTGATATTAATAAAATTAATACTATTTTGGATGTATGTGTGAGCAAGTGCATGTTTACATCTGCCAGTCTAATACATATACATGTGTCAGAAAATGTTCTGTGTAACCGTGTGTCTAAATATCTGTCCGCATATGGGTATGTATGTATGTATGTATGTATGTATGTATGTATGTATGTATGTATGTATGTATGTATGTATGTGTGTGTGTGTGTGTGTGTGTGTGTGTGTGTGTGTGTGTGTGTGTGTGTGTGTGTGTGTGTGTGTGTGTATGTATGTATGTATGTATGTATGTATGTATGTATGTATGTATGTATGTATGTATGTATGTATGTGTTGTGTGTGTGTGTGTGTGTGTGTGTGTGTAACTCAGTACATTTGGGTAAGTAGGAAGGTACATGGCATGAATCTGTAATTGTATCGATAAATCCGACATATCTTCTTGAAAGCAAAAGTATAAAACATGCTGATGGTGCATACTCTGAAATATTCAGCATACAAACATGGTACATGCGTTATCAAAGCTGATATGATATACTATCTTAATTCCGCTTTATAAACACTTTAGATGCCAAATTAACATTGAAATAACACTTTCAGCAGAGAGCAGCATATTTGTCTATTATATACAGTGCCTAACTCTCGCGATAGATGTTTCTTGGCGTTGGCTAGATTGCAAGGTTTACAACCATAGTTATAAAACACTTCTTTCTTGAAACGTTAAGCCTCTTTAAAAAATGACGGTTGTCTTGATCCAGACACTGCGTAGGTTGTAAGTTTAGACTTTTAATTAGAAGTTGATTCGCTATTTTGTCTCCGTAAAATTAGGAGATGGACATCTTTCTTTTTGTCATTAAGCTAGGGCAGCTATTGAAACTAATAAAAATTGTAGCTTGAAACCAAACCATTTATTTGCATTTACTTTACACCTCCGTGTTAACAGGTTAGACTAGATATTGAACGTAGACTTTTAATTTATTGATTTATTTTTTTATTTTTTAAATTTTTTTATTTATTTATATTTTATTTATTTATATTTATGTATTTAATTATTTATTTATTATTTATTTATTTATTTATTTTATTTATTTATGTATCATTTATTTATTTATGTATTATGTATTTATGTATTTATTTATTAATTTTTATATTTTTTATATTTATGTACTTATTTATTTATTTATTTATGTACTTATTTATCTATCTATCTATCTATCTATCTATCTATCTATCTATCTATCTATCTATCTATCTATTTATCTATCTATCTATCTATCTATCTATCTATCTATCTATCTATCTATCTATCTATCTATCTATCTATCTATCTATCTATCTATCTATCTATTATTCGTGTTCTTCTTCTCGTTCATGGTTATATTTGTTCTTGAACTTGCCTTTGGTTTTCTTCTTCGTCTTCTTTGTTCTTCTTTATTCTTTCTTCTTCTTCTTCTTCTTCTTCTTCTTCTTCTTCTTCTTCTTCTTCTTCTTCTTAATTATTATTATTATTATTATTATTATTATTATTATTATTATTATTATTATTATTATTATTATTATTATCATTATTATTATTCCTCTTCCTCTTCTTTTCTTCTTCTTCTTCTTCTTCTTCTTCTTCTTCTTCTTCTTCTTCTTCTTCTTCTTCTTCTTCTTCTTCTTTTGTGTTGCTGATGTTATTGTTAGTTGTAGTACTAGTAGTAATAATTGCAGTAATAGTAGTAGTATATTGGACACATATAACCCTGTATTTCAAACACTTATCAACTCGAATGTGGTGGAGTTGTTAGGGCTGGTGTTGGGGTCCTCTCAATAGTTTAGTTACACTACTATATAAGTCCCACCCTGGTTCGTTTCTGTAGTAAGTGACTAACTATATCAGATGTCTGCACCCTATAAGCGTCCTGCGAAAACACAAGGGACGTTTGCATATTTCCTGAGCCATCTCGTCTCACACTAACCTATAATCAATCATCAGATAAAGGCTATTTTATTTTTCGGTCATGCATTTGTGCACATAGAAATGCGGTACATTTTTGTATGGCAAACAACGTCCTAATAAAAGCACGGTATCAACAACTTATCAACAAATTGATAAATTAATACTCTGAAATATCCTTACATCCATATTAACTAAATGTACACACAGCAAGCATTTTCAAAAGTTACAATTGAATTGAACAGTTGCAAAATCTAGAATATCACATCAATAAATGCACTAGTTTACTACGAAGGAACCACATAGCAATCAACAAAATTCTTTACATAATCAGATCTCATCTCTCAAATACGCTTGTAAATTAACCACTACAAAGGTAATTTTACGTACTAACTATTCTGATAATGAAGTATACATATTGCTAATAATTCCAATTACAATGCCGTGATACTCTGCAGCAATCGGGGAAGAAACGTACCGAACTTTACGAAGCTTTGTCTTTCTTATAATTTTCGAAGTTTTTCAACCACATTACGAGTTGCTTCCTCGGAGTATTGCTTTATAACCTGTTCCAGCACGATGTTTGGGCAACTACTGTGTTCCTAGATTCGAAGGTATTACGTTAATTTCGGACTGAAAATGGTGACAACATCCTCTTTCAAATCGATGCTTGCCGACACCATGCTTGCCAATCACACATTTCCTTCGACCATATTCGCAGCCAATACGGCATTGAAGTCCCTCAGTAGTATCATTTTGCCAAGCTTTGAACCACTGAGTTTCAACTACCAAGCGAGGCTGTCTCTGAGCAAAGACCGTTTCATTTAAATCATCACATTGGTCGTTCCTTACCTGCACCTACCAAAAATCCTACGGCGGTGGGCAATTCTCGAAGCAATAGGTGCACATAGTCGGCCCTTGGACATGTGCTCGCTCTGCTCTGTACCCAGTGCAGCGAAACAGTTTAGCAGCATCCAGTGTAACCGAGCAGAATTGTTCAGGACATAACTGCTTATCATACATAACGATAGGCATAGAAAAGGTGGCCTAACATAGCCTGCCATTCAAAATCTGACCAGCGTGCCGAGGATGGCAAGATTATCCATATCTGCAATCGAAATTATCATATAAAAATAGCATTGAACAGCCGTACTCCCTTGAACAACTTTAATTGAATGTTTCATGTTTCTGTCAATCTAATCACCCGTATACTGCAAAGCAATACTTGTTTTAGTCATTCTGATATTTCTTTATGTCAATCTAATCACCCGTATACTGCAAAGCAATACTTGTTTTCGTCATTATTATATTGTTTTATGTCAATAATAATCACCCGTATACTGCAAAGTAATACTTGTTTTAGTCATTCTCATTTTTTTTATGTCAATCTAATCACCCGTATACTGCAAAGCAACACTTGTTTTAGTTATTCTTATATTTGTTTATGTCAATCTAATCACCCGTATACTGCAAAGCAATACTTGTTTTAGTCATTATTATATTTCTTTCTGTCAATCTAATTACACGTATACTGCAAAGCAATACTTGTTTTAGTCATTATTATATTTCTTTATGTCAATCTAATTACACGTATACTGCAAAGCAGTACTTGTTTTAGTCATTATTATATTTCTTTCTATCAATCTAATTACCCGTATACTGCAAAGCAATACTTGTTTTAGTCATTCTTATATTTCTTTATGTCAGGAAGAATACTCCCCCCCCCCAAAAAAAAAAAAAAAATAGTCCACGGCCTCAATAGTCTTTTATATGCAATAGATTTGTCGATCCTAGAGAGCACTGGTTACAGACTATTCTTCTATTTTCAAAACGATATGAATATTCTGCTAAATAACTGTTTCTGTGATCAGAACGGTATATCTAATTAGAGCGTCTCTCACGATTGTTTTTTGGCATTGCAAATATCACTAAAATTTGTTTGCTTGTTGAAAGTTCGTCTACTCTGTTAGTTTTATTACAGATTCTCCGATGACTGGAATTTGTGTCATAGAGCTCTATTTATAACGAACCTCGATATTACAGATCCCTTGCTATAAAGCACACCTACATTGGACCACGTGTAGCATTTAAACATACAGAGAAAGATTATCTGTAACATCCAAATTAAGAGCAGTTAAAACATGTCTGAGCGAACATCTTGATATAATATATGCATGTATAACAACCTTTTAGTCATTTGCATTTATTTTATTTATGGATTAGGTTGAACTGAAGGCACACAAAATCTTCCTCGTCTAGAGAGACTACCAAGAGCAACATTCAATTAAAACTAGTACGTTATACGCAAGTGGTCTCATTCACTGTAAATCAAACATGTGCGTGAGCGTATTATGATAACCCGTGTTTCACCTGTACAGCACTCATTATGAGCTAATATTTTTTTATGCACACAGATACTATACATTGTCATATGATCGTAGCATATCAAGCAGCAGCAGAGAGGGTGAACCTCACAACTTTCCGAGCGTCGATTCGGAAATCTGAGGCTTCTGCCAAATAGTAAAAAAAATGGCGTCTATTCGATAAAATAAGATTTCCTTATATACGCCAACGTCGTTGTCATCCACCCTCTCTGCTGCTGGAACTTTCAGTTCTGGGTTAACAAAAAATAATAAATGATTTCAACCAAATATTTGATCGAGTCCGATACGATATCGAGTCCGAGGATCATGTAAATTTATTGTTACAAATCCATGCGGGGTTGACTGAGCATGACTAAAGAAATTTTTAAATTGATTGAAGTCCATATCGGAACACCATGTCTGCCAAATATTTCGTAGCGTATGTGTATCAACGCCGTTAAACACAGCAAGAATATTACAGTTATCTCTGATCACTTTTGGAATCTGAGTGTAGCGTTGAGTGACATATATCACATCAGTGTTTTTGTGACGCCCCCGGGAAAATATTCTAGCTGGGTTTTTTTGATTGTCTAACATCACATCGTCGTATACGACTAAATTGTTAATGCTCCCATCAAGGTCATCCACGGATGGCGCCTCGTCAATATCAGTTATAAAATCAATGGTATTCTCACCTTTAATTTCTGATGCATTCTCGTTAAAATCCTTTAACACTTCATAGCATCGTTGATCATCTACGCTAGGGGCAATTAAATACAACTTATCCCACTTCATCCATCTCATTATTAAATTGAGCAACAATTGCGTTTTACCGGATCCAGATGGCCCGATTATAATTGCGCGGATAGAGTTTGGTAGCGCTGCATGATGCTTCACTGGTTCTCTTATTTTAGTCGCTGAAAAATCAATTATATTCATATCTCTATACATAAATTATGGATCTATATTGTGTGAAGTGTAAAACGCGTACTAGCACAAATGATGTGACGACGGTTACAACTAAAAATAACAGATCAGCACTAACTGGTAGATGTGCAACATGTGGTATAAAAAAGTTTAGATTTATTTCTACAAAATCAAAGATTTTACAATCCGGAGATGTTTTAAAAAAAAACGAGGAGGTGATATCGCAGCCAAATTGACAAAGCTCCCTGGAACCCCATGGGCAAAGTACCCCGGAGAAAAGCACCTTCCAGGATATAGCTACTGTGGTCCCGGAACACGATTAGATATCAGACTTGATGATCAAAATCAACCCCGACCCGGTGAAGAACCAATAAACGCCATTGATAAGGCCTGTCACCTTCATGATGTTGCATATAAAAGCAGCAATCTGCAAAACAGGCATCTCGCGGATGTGAAATTAATTCATGCGTTAAATGCTATTCCTGATAAATCTTTTAAAGAAAAGTTGGCTTCGTGGTTGGTAAAATCAGCTATGAAAGGCAAATTGATGGTGGGTGCTGGTAATTGAAAATGTTAGCATTTTAATATGGAATCAATTTATTATTCCCCAAGAGGATACTGGAGGGGTAAATCAGCAGTACATAAACTCGCTAGCGCTGCAAAAGTGAAAAAAACTACAGCGGCGGATTGGTTATCTAAACAGGCACTATGGCAAATTTATCTACCACCACCTAAACAAATTCAATTCTCGCATTTTGATGTGACCGCTCCTAATGAAGTTCATCAGGCTGATATATTATTTCTGCCACATGATCGTGGTTACAAATACGCGTTAACCGTAGTTGATATTGCAAGTCGATACAAAGAAGCAGAACCGTTAAAAACAAAATCAGCCACTGAAGTTGCTTCTGCATTTGAAAGGATTTATCGACGAGGTCCTCTGCACTGGCCGAATCTATTGCAGGTTGATCCTGGCAAGGAATTTCAGGGTGCAGTTCTATCTACAATGAAAAATCATAATGTCACCATACGACGAGGGCATACTGCGCTACATCGCGATCAGGCCATTGTCGAACGATTTAATCGGACGATTGCTGAGCGGTTATTTGGATATCAATACGCAAAAGAATTCATTCAAGAAAAGCGATCCCGTGAATGGGTCGAAAGGTTACCAGCTGTGATTACTGCACTGAATAACGAGATTACTAGAACAATCAACATGAAACCTATCAACGCGATTAAAAAGAAGTCTATACCCGTACAACCACAAAAAGATTTCCCTAGAAACGCTAGCGTTTCCCAACCAATTCTTGGTAGTAATGTCACTGTTAGGTACTTATACGAACCAGGAGAGCTTGAAGGGGGTAGAAAAAGGGCTACTGATCCTATTTGGAGCGTCACTACGCATAAGATATCTAGTATAACACGATCAACTGGTAGACCAGCAATCTATAAACTGGATTCAACTGCTCCTCAGCGAGGATTTACTCGACAACAACTGCAAGTGATTCCCGAGGATACTCAATTGCCACCGCATGGTCTTAATTAGCACCCGATGCCAGAGGCATTGTGCTTTCACCCCGGCGTCTATTGCACTCAAGACAAGTCAACATCACATTATTTCTGACATGACCGAGATTGTTATTTTTTCTGTCTACGGTGAATTGGCGAGGATCCTTATCCGAATACTGCCAACGCATTATACAATTGCAACTCGCGCAGTGATTATTCTGTTGTTTCTTCAAAGTGATTATTAATTTAGCATCAATATCAAATTCTCGTTGTTTTTTTTTGTCCTGTTGTTTGTAACCGGAGAGTTTTTTATTAATGATGCTAACATCAATATCACTTATTGTTGTGTCATTATCATCACCAATGATTTCATCATCGCCACCAATGATTTCATCATCGAAGACAATTCTTCGAAGCTGATTTATTCTTCGTACTCTGGATACTGCGAGATAGACTAAATTCGACCATTCGATGCGATTATCTACCATCCAAACAATTGTATCCGATATAGTCAATCCCTGTGAAGAGTGTATTGTTGCTGCGTATCCTAGCGTCCATGGGGATTTATTAGCACGCAATGCATCTTCAACGACATTGATATCAACCAGCACAATATCATTTAACACGAGAATCTGCTTTTCACTTCCTGACTTTGTCAGGCTTGGAATATCAACTTCTATATTCTGCTTTCGTGTATCCGAAGGCCTATAACACAACGGTACTGGAAGCGTTGCAAATTTTTCTTTATGCAATTCAAATAACTTCATCTGAAGTGTGTCTCTGACTATTTTTCTACTTGCTACTATCAAATCATTTGGTCTCCACGTTTCCCAGAAATCATTCATAGGAGTTTCTGAAATTATTTCACGCGCTATTTCGCATTGGATTTTATCCGGTTGTAATCTAAGCAGTGCTTTGAACTCGCGTAATTGTTCATCAAGTGATCTATGGTCGGTATTAATTTCTTCATAATAGTCTACAGAACCCTTTAGCCATTCATGTGGAGATCCACCGACAAATGGTGGTGGTTGGCCGTGATCACCGCACATGACGACTTTTGTGTTTTTGTTTAACAACCACTCAAGAAATGTTTTTAATACATCTAATGACACTGTGCATATTTCATCCCAAATTATGATTTCAGGAATGAATTTATCACCCATACGCTCAGGAGTCCATTTGTCACCTTTCCATCGAAAAAAACTATGGTAAGTGCAAGCATTTACCCCTCGCTGTATCATCTCTCTGGCGAGTCTGTGAGTCGGTGTTAACACAATCATGTTAGTAGGAATACAAGTATTTCCACCACCACGATATAATTCAATTGCACGAGTTGTCTTTCCTGACCCACCACAACCGTTTAAATAAACTGTCTTGTATCTACATATTGGATCAGATACCGGTGGTGCATTAGAAAATTCTGATTGAATCTCATCACATTTTAAGTACTTTTCATCCATGGCAACGTCTGCGGATTCACAATACTCATGTAGCATCTCCTTTTTAAATCGCCAACGCCCCCACGCTTCCTCCGGATCTGTGAATGCCGCTACAGCTGATTTGTACTTATTGTGTATATACATCGAATCAGTGGCTACTCTAACCGCGGTATTAGGAAATCTATTTATCATCGAAAATAAATTGATAGAAGCATAAGCTAGCATAGAACTTCTCAAATGTGTGTACTGGGAATTATATCCATCACAGTAGGTAACAACCGTACCCAATTTCTCACCATTGGATAGAAAAGCATCCTTACGGGATACAAGTTTTCCCTGTTTCGTTAAATCCGTTACAAGAAAATCGCATTCAGCGACGTCTATGATCAACCGCGAGGAAAATTTTGCATTGTCGTATCTTCCACCCTGGGTAAATTTACCGATTATTTTTCGTCCAAAATCCTTTGCTTGTTCTTTTTTACTTTCAAATAACTTCTTAGACCAATTTATGATTTCTTCTTCACTGAAATTCGAAGAATTTCCATCTGGACACTGTTTTCGTAGTTCGTTGATTATTCTATCTAGATCGGGTTGTGGTAGCCAAACTTCTTTTTGAGCTCGATAGCATATAATAGCTTCGGAAACAATCAACGATATCAGCATGCCACAATCAATCATATATCGTAGTAACACTATTGGCATCCAGGCCTTTTCAGATAGGTGTCTACCGAGCCAAACATAACTACACGGATGTAACCCTGTAGCGAGTTCAAATGATATCACACGAGCGAATCCGGTTAAATCAAAATCAGGTAATGGTCCATTAATCGCAACACGAGTCATTTCATGCGTGGGGTGTCCAAATCGTTTGAAGTACTCAGCGCATTCCCCATACCCGAGAAAACTTCCAGGATAACACGCGGATATATCAATTGAAATCATACCGTCACGATGGTATTTTGTATTCCACAGTCCTCCATGACCAAATTCGATGCAACTCAATTTAACGTCCTCGAGAAAATCACTTCGTGTTGGACGCCATGAGTTTTTTTCTCTTGCGAAGTGAGCTACCACTGATGGAATAGTAAAACTATCCGTGAGTAGTTTTTCATGGGAACTCTCCGGTGAAAAATCATTAGCGATTTTTCTCATTCTGTTATCTAATTCTTCAACGCGATATAATTCACCATTTGGTCTTACAAATTGATCAAATCCTGATTCGGAACCAGCACTACTAAGTAACCACACTGACACAGGATCATCTTTACACAACGCATGAATAGCATCAAATAATTTCTCTTCATAGAAAACATCCCCGGAAAATTCCCCGGAAAATTCCGGGGGGATATATTTCACGGTTCTATCTCGTGGAAATATTGTTACTGCAGGTGTCCACGCGTGTTCGTTATGATCAATAATTTGTATTGGCGCTCCTTGTAATTTATATTTCGGTTCGTGTAATACTTCTCCGGTTATCGTCATAACGGTTATTGGGAATCTTAATGATGTTTCTAATTTAGCTATATCAGAAATCTTTGCACCGTGCTGTTTCACTGTCAGTTCCCATTCTGTTATTTTCCTACGTCGCAGATCAGTTAGTTTATTTCCTCGGGATGCATTTGTGAAGTGTTCCATTACCCGTGTTGCTACACAATTGAGCCTTGACGAAGTCAATGGTGAATATTTCATAGGAGCTAGTTTTGCAATATCGGGTTTATCATTTAACGGATATATCCCATAAACGATTGCTGTTACGGGATAAGATCTCTCGTAGTATGGTTTGTCAATTCCAGTTAGAATTCCTGGTTTGGAATCTCTACTCACAATAACAGTTTTTTTATCCTTGAGGATTGGTTCAAATTTATCCCTGATAATCCATTCACCTTCGTCGTAGATAATGAATTTTATTCTGAAAAAATACCTCTTCGTGCCAAAATGTGAAATTATCTCAGCTGCTCTTTTATCGTTCATAGTAGCATCGATGATGGGTACATTGACATCTTCATCAATAATTCGAAATGTCGACCAACAGTATGCTGCACCGTCTCGGTAGAATTCATTAAAACACTCCCTGATTTTACCGAGTATAGTTCTATCACCGATTAGACGTTTTGGTGTATCAGAGACTCTATCAAGATTGAATTTAGTATTTTTCCAAGGTTTGATTTTCGATAATCTTTGGAACTCCCTATCAAGATTGAATTTAGTATTTTTCCAAGGTTTGATTTTCGATAATCTTTGGAACTCCCTATCAAGATTGAATTTAGTATTTTTCCAAGGTTTGATTTTCGATAATCTTTGGAACTCCCTATCAAGATTGAATTTAGTATTTTTCCAAGGTTTGATTTTCGATAATCTTTGGAACTCCCTATCAAGATTGAATTTAGTATTTTTCCAGGGCTTAATTTTCGATAATCTCTTGAACTCCTCCATGTTATAATTAAAACAAGTATTTAAATAGAAAAATATAGTATAATGAATCACTGCAAGTGGCTAATGATTGGATCTACAACCCCGTGTAACAAATCATGCAGAAGCGAATTCTGTGGGTATCATATGCAAAGCGTGAGAAACGGTTCAAAAGGCCCTCTCGCATGCCTCCAATGTGGGGTGGGTGTTAGAGGAAAATCGCAATTATGCCTTGCTTGTGGGGGTAAACGATACAGGGAACTAAAACGCTACTATGACAAACGAATCATTGACTCCGTCATCCTTGATAAAATCAAGGACAAAGTAATAAAAACCCCTCAAGATTATATCCAGAGATTTATAATTAAAGCAGATAATAAATTAGACAAGTAGTATTATTATACAAATGAGCCAAGATTTCAGACCTCACCCAGTGCTTGCTAATTACGAAGCCTCTAGTGATGGTGTTGTCAGGCACCGCAGACTCAAAGAACCTGTTGGGTATCTGAATAATATGGGCTATTTGATGTTTTCAGCTGGGAGGAAGAAGTATCTCTGTCACAGAGCCATCTATGAAGCATTTTACGGATTAATCGAAGACGGTCTTGTGATTGATCACATAAATGGCGTGAAGACTGATAATTGTCTTGGGAATCTTCAAGCCGTCTCGCAGCGCGATAACCTTTTAAAAAGCAACGCTGGTAAGCACGCGAAACATCCCAAGGGTGTGAAATCGTTTGATTTAGAAAATAATGAAGAGAGAAGCTTTCAGTCGATAAATGCGGCTGGAAAATATTTCGATATTTGCAGTACTTCCATTCGATTTGTTGCTGAAAAAATCATTAAAACATCTCTGTCTAAAAAAAATGGTCATAAAATAAAGTTCGTATACACTGAAACTATTTAAGGGAGATAAATCCTTTATGGATAAATCCGCACTACAATTCACACCCTACCTACTAAGTTCCCTTGTATTATGACGTCAAAGGAATTTGTCGCCTGCTTACCTGTACTTGACTAGGTGCGCCCACGTGACTGTAATGGAGATATAATGCATGAGTTTTCGATAGAGAATAAAACTTTTTATTGTCACTTGTGGGCTAAAACTGCATTATTAGTTTTATTTATCTACATATCTCATGTGTGGGGTGGGTGGACTAGCAGTAAAGCAGACAGCTAACTCGTTCTTTTCAGTACAGACGTTCTTTATAATCCACGCATTACCTATGTTCGCTCAGCCGGAACGCGAGTGTTTCCTATTCATTGAAGTATGTGGGCGTGGTTAAAATTCCTTGTATGTGAATGTATTTTATCTAGAGAATTATAACAGAGTATATAAAACGCTGTTTTATTAAACAACTGTATTATTTTGTTTAAAATATTTCTCATTGTTGCAGCATAAAATTGTCTATTTTAAAAATCTCTTATTGTTAAGTATATCAGATATATATATATATATTAAAAAATCTCTATTCTGTATGACTGTTCGTGGTGTAATGGTATCGTGTTTGTCTTGTAAACATAGCTATCAACTACTACGTGTTCGGTCCCCATAGCAGACACATTATTTGATGGCGAAACGGAAGATGTTTTTTTCTATTAATTGGGGGGGGGGGGGTGGGGCGGTCCCCCTCAGCCAAACCAACATGGCAACCCATGCTATCGCATTCTCGGTAGCGTGGGTTGGTGTTTTTTTCCAACTCATGCAACCATGAATGAGATTTCATGGGTTGCCATGTTGGTTTGGTTTACCACGCCCACATCATACCATCATCGTTCCATTGAATTATAATCCATCCTTAATTATGTTAATTAAGTATATGTTATGCCTAAAATTTGCCGCAACACTCGAGCGGAAATATATCATACCATCATCGTTCCATTGAATTATAATCCATCCTTAATTATGTTAATTAAGTATATGTTATGCCTAAAATTTGCCGCAACACTCGAGCGGAAATATATGGCATTGTGCCGTCCATGTTGTGACGTTATACCTCAAGCATATCTTCTGGGCGGTCTAAGATGGCGTTTGCCACCTTAGGCCTCCCTTTCGGAGATGTATGTTTCGGGTCCCCTTGGGCTTACTTGGATGCGAAGGCACCCAAGGAGTTCCAAAGATGTGTTGTCATATATGTTTTATTTTTATTAATTAGAGATACAGTATACTATATTTATAAATAAATTTATTTATATAAAAATATAAATAATGGATATCAATGATGTAAATGCTATAATTGCTGAAATCTCAAATTTAAATAATAAAGGGGTATTATTATCTGAAAGTCTCGACGTTGACAAGATTACCTCGGAATATGAAGATATTGAATATCTGTCTAGTAAGGGTCGTTATGTTTTACCTAGGATGTACAGGCTCGTGAAAGGAATTCAAAAATCCATTAATGGTTGTTTGTACGGTAACGACATTAATTTATTTATAACGCTATTTAGCACCGTTGAAGCAATACGTCAAAAGCTTGGCCAAGAATATCAAAAACGAGCTGAAATTGGTTCTAAAGTTCGTGATCTTAGAAAAATGTTAAACGAGGAGCGACCCGTATCTTAACCACGTGAGTGTTACTAAAAAATAATATAGGCTTTCGTAAATAATTTAAATAATTTATTTATTTTTTTTTTTAGCGTTTTTTTGTAACACTTGTTACATAGGATTTTCTCCTGAAAGGATACTCATCAGTTTGGCCTTGCTCATGCAGTTATGTGCATAATGGATGATCTGGTCGTAGTAGCAAGTAATCACCGCGACGCCTCCATTTTCACGTAATTGTTCTTGTTGCCGCGTCGTTAACACAAATCGTTCATCGCCATTCTCAGATATTACAATTCTGAAATCCCCAGCGATGTTATTTCTGAAACACTCGCGAATAGCGTCGTACAGTTTAACCCTGTCGAAGATGAATACGTTAGCTTGATGGTACATTATTTAATAACTAAGTTATTTAATAACTAAGCTTTTAATTATGATGGAAACCCTCCGGATTTCACATTTGAAAATTTAGTTCACAAACAATATATGGTTGGTGAATCGCTTACAACTAGATTAGCCCGAGAGCGGCTAGCAGCAATTAAAAAGTTTATACCGGTTCGAGACAGAGTTCGCGATCAACTTCAACAACGACAACAAGCGCAGACTGACTTTTCTGTGTCAAGTGAACAACTGTTCGCCCCGGTAACTAAGGCGACCAGCGATGTGAAAACAGCAACTGAACGAGCAATATACGGAGATATTCCTAAGGAAGGCAAGCGACGAGAAGTGCCTGTTCTTGGTGTGCTTGAAAAGGTAGCAGCAGAGACCGGACAAACACGCGCAGGGATACAACAGTTATCCAGTGATATAAAAACTCAGCGTGAGTATGAACGATTAGCTGATATTGATGATTCCACACCTGAACCACAACTTGTTGATGTCGTCACCCCAAGAGGTGTTTCCTTTATAGACAAACTCACCGAAGGAGCTATAAAGGAAATCAAACGACCTCAATTGGAGAAACACCAGGATTATACGACTTTTGGTGATTTCGCCGCCAAAAGCTTTGATTCTAGAAAGGATTTTTTAAAAGACGAGTATAAAAACAGTAGAATAAGCCGAGATGAATGGGTTAATTGGTTGTATAAAACGAATAAGGGGATTATTGGTAATTTGAAAAAGGATACAATTGAGTATAGATCTTTTAAAGTAGGAGTTGATAGTTATGGTATACAAAAACAACAAGAACGAGAAAAACAAAGTCGAGGCCGACAAAGGCAATTACTTGATGATAGTCAGGGCGCAACTGGTACAACTGAGGAAACAAGCGGAAAGGGATATTCGATTAAAAATCCAAAGGATGTATTTGACTCTACCGTGACATGTCCTGGTAATATTCTCAGTGATATATCACGGTTAGAGGTTCTCATCGGAGGGAAACGAGCCGGAAATAACTCCGTCGAGATAATTAACGAGGCCGCTGATATCTGTAGACGATTATTTGCTGGTGGTATCATGGACATTAATGTATATCGAGAACTTATTGCTGAATTAGTTGAAAATCACAACGATGAAAATCTTATGGATGTAAGCGATTGATCACTAATTGAAAAACTACTAGTTTTATAATAAGATGATTATACACTACAACCATGATAAACCCGTAAGTGTCTACGTGGTGAACTCACGATTGCCTGTTTATCGCGCGTGGTACGGAGATGGTTTCGGCAATACCATTGCGGGGTTATTTACAAGAATGGCTCCCAAGGTGGCGCCGTTAGCTAAACAATTATCAATGAAAGCCATTGATATCATTCGTGATAAGGGAATCAATTTCGTTGGAAATCTTGCTGGAAAGGCATTTTCTGCTGCGAAAGATAAAATAGCATCATTGGTGCGAAAGAAACCACGAATGACTTCGTCAGTGGTGCTGCCATCAACTACAGTGATGCCTGCAAAAATCAGCAAAGTAATAAATAACGCAGTGGAAGAAAAACTAGCGCAATTGACTTCGTCACAATTGACAGCTTCGCCAGTAACAGATAACGCTATCATGAACGCGATAGCAGGAAGTGGTTTGAAACTAAAAAGAAATTCGAGGAATTTTCAACGACGATGATTACAAAGATGAAATTGCTTTGCAATTCACCAATTGAAAACACTAGTATGTTATAAATGTTTAAACGAACAGCTGATCCCGCGCTTGATATGGAAGCCCCAATGCGAAAAGATGATTCCGTCCGCGATTATCAATACTATTCCTATCATGCAATACAACCCGACCTACGATCGCGAGTTGAACTTCAAGTTCAAGATACCAGTAAATACTTTTTGCCGTGTGAAGCATTTATCGAAATCGAAGGAAAACTCGTAACAAATGTTGCAGAGGATACCCCATATGCAAATGACCCAAATATCCGAGTTGGGTTCGTTAACAATGGCATAATGGCGTTATTTGAAAGTGCAAGATATCTCATTGATGGAAAAGAAATTGAATCAATAGAACGCGAGGTTGATGTTGCAACAACAATAATCGGACTAGCAAGATATTCCGATGATTATACAAGATCGGCTGGTCCGTCTATGATGTTTGCAAAGGATACTACTGATAACGCTGACCACCTTCAATACATTAAAGTGTTAACAGAACAAGATACTGCAGTTGATAATCAACGAGAAGCAATTAATCCAGAACGTCGAGCTAGACCCGGAGCTGCGTTTGATATTCTCGGAGGCGTTAATGGTAATTTCAATCTAGGGTTTGCAACACGAAAATTAGCATTGGAAGGACAAGAGAGAAAGTTTTCGTGTGCAATTCCACTCCATCACATATTTGGATTCTGCAGAAATGTCAGAAAAGTCATCTATGGAGCCAAACACACAATCGCGTTAGTGCGAAAAGGCAATGACAACGATGCAATTTGGCGTACTGGTGCCGCTGAGGGTAAAGTTAAAATAACTAAATTGGTATTGTGGATGCCAGTAATGACCCCATCAATTACCAGAGAAGAGAGGCTACTCTCATTTATGGAAACAGGTGGCAAATCATTGCTAAGTTGGCTAACAACAACGACTGATGTCAAACAGGATAATGTCGATGATATATTCACATGGCACCTGGCATCAAAACAAGGCGTTTCAGCTCCACGTCATATATTTATAGCGTTACAGAATAATGAGCGAGTTGGTAATCAACAACACAGCCATATGATATTTGATCAGTTAGGTGTTAGAGAAGTCTCGCTGAGAATAAACGGACAACAAGAACCAACCGAGGATATACAACTTAATTACACAGAAAATCATATAGCACGTGTAGCTCCTGGTGGTGTTAATTATAGAGCGGTTGCTGTCATTCTCAGCGACAAATCAATGTTGTTAGAAGGGGTTGGCGGACGAATGAGACTTGTTGATGCACCAGTGGAAAATCTGTAAATGAAACTTGAAAAGTTTCCATAGGATTTCCCCAATTAGATCAATTGAAAGAATAAATATGTTTTACAATAAAATGCCATATAGTGTTGTTAGTGTCAAGCTGACTGATGGTCAGGTCAAGAAATTAAAATCAAAATCCGCTAAGGAATGTGGAACAACAATAACGTTGAAACCAGCGCAGATGTCCGGCGGTACACATAAAATATCATTAACGGATCGTCAAATAAAACATTTCAATGATGCAATGAAAAATAAGCGAGGAGTTCAAATAGAATTTTCGAAAGCCGCAGTCGCCAACATGATAAAATCAGGTGGTATATTTCCATTGTTAGCCGCAATACCAGCATTGATTGCAGCGGCTGCCCCAGCGGTGGCGAAGGCGGCAGCGTTGGGAGCCGTTGGTACCGCGGCAGGGATGGCGTTGAAAAAGGCAACTGGGAAAGGATATAAAAAAAAGGGAAAGGGGTTGTACCTACCAGGAACCCCGTATTCATGGTACAGCGGGAAATCCGTGAACGGATCGGGTCTAAGAAGAATACCAGGAACGGTTTATTAATTGAAAAATCTTCGATTTCCGAACCTATGGTTGAGGAACCTATGGTTCCTATGTCCAATTTTGATTTAATTGATGCTGCTAAAAAACTAGCGATTAAAAATTTCAGAGGTGTTTTTATGAGAGATCAATTACCGAGAAAACCAAATAACGTTGAAACCGGTATCATCAATCTTGATAACAGCAGCGGATCGGGAACTCACTGGGTTGCATACGCGATTGATCCACGTGGGATTGTCTATTTCGATTCATATGGGTTAGCTCCGCCAAGCGAGTTTATGCGGTATATAAATTCCTCGATGAAACTCAAAGGGTTTCCGATTTTTTATTCCACGCTGCCAACACAACAATTAAATGATCCACCGATATGCGGCCGTGAAGTATTAAATGTCCTCGCGGAGATTTCATTAAAATCCTTTGGATCTCCGTGGAAACCACCTCATATTATTGTAAACGAATACACGAGTGGGAAATTACAAGGATCAATAAATTGAAAACACAAGTTACGCTAACAATAATGATCGATATTTGGGGACAACCTCTGTCAATGTTGGAACCCACCGAGGAAACATCTGCGGGTTCTATCGAGGATGTAAAAAAAATAATAGAAGATGAAATCGCTGAGACGTTAAATTTAACAAGTGTTGACCCGAACGAAATAGTTGTATTTCAAGATCGCCAGGGTAAATTGAAAAGCAGTAATATATCCGTGAATGACATTTTGATACGGCATCGCGCTGCCGCTGAAAACTCTATTGCACTGTATTCCAACGATGGACAACTTAAACCAGGCGCACTTGTGTCTACGATCACCGACGCGATTGCTACCAACGAACGTGAGCTGAATGATTTTATACGAGGTTATAATAGTTTTCGCAAAAATGTCGTACATAAATTCTTTGGAACCCCGCTTGTGGTTGGCATGACTCTCGCTGAAATTAAAGACTTGTTGAATTCATTCTTCGCTAACAAGGAAGCTGGAAGGATGATGACTGCTTCAGAAATCAAGGCAAATTATCTCGAGATTTTTAAAGTAAGCGAAGATCAAAAACCCACTAATGACGTCATTGGTAGATTCTTTGGAACCCCGCTTGTGGCTGGCATGACTCTCGCTGAAATCAGTGAGTTTATCGGCAAGCACACTCACAATGCCTACATCGCTAATAATTTCTTTGGTGTCCCGGCTACATCTACAATGACTCTCAAAGATATTAATATGTTTATGGTGAGACAAACAACACTTAATACCATCGTGGATAAATTTTTAGGGAGAACACCTGTGTCTGAAACCACATCGTTGACAGGCATGACTCTCGCGGAAATTAAAAGCGCTATTGACAAACAAAAGCACACCAGCGATATTGTTAATAAGTTCTTTGAGGGCAGTAGCCTCCAAGATATCACGACGAAATTTTCTAACATCGACAACCATATTAAAACCCAAGCAGAGCTTAAAGTTGAAGACCTTCTGGTTTCATTATTCTTCTCTAACAGGGAGGAGAGTGGAAAAACAATAGATCCTACCAAAATCAGGGTAAATTATCTCGATATTTTCGACGATCTTTTTAACCTGAAAAGAATATCTGAAAAGGTAAAGATTCCACATCACTACACGGGCGTTAAAAATATCGTGTATACGGTTAATCATGGAACCATGGATTGGATAAGAGACGGTTATACTACATTATCCATCGGTATCTTGGGTCTCCCCGGCATAGCGGGCCCTGACTACAAGCCAACATGGGTCGATGGTATCTACAGGCTAACGTGGATCTCTATCGATCAATTTAATATGATCGCGGACGGTAAAACCTACTCTGGTGGCACCGCGACGTTAATTATGGATGGTCGCAAAAAAAACTTTAATGTCGTCGCGGTTGATAGCTCCACCATTAGATCAAAAATAGCCTGGTGTTTAGAACTCGTAGCTCATTTTTCCGACTGAAGTACTAGCAATTCCCGCTAACGATGACAAATAATTGAAAACACTAGCGGATTTAAAATAACAACAATGACTTTGTCATCGACGCAATGTCGCTATGATCAGGTCAGAGAATTTCAGAATAGACTCAAAACCCTCACTGAGGAGTATCAAATAAAAATAAAAAAATACCGACGAAGAATCACCGCAATTGATGTTACTATATACTCGGTGTCAAGCGTTCTCACTGGCGCCGGAATAATACTTGCATCGGTTACAATGATTGCCCCGGTCGTAGTTCCAATTTGCATTTCTGCGGTGGCTACAATCGGGGGTATATTAACCGGGATAGCAAAAAAGATATCATCATGCAGCCAGAGTAAACTGCAGAATTACTTACTTCAATTTCATATTGCATCAACCGCATACTCGCAATTATCATTGATGATATCGTCGTCACTCGATAATACGATTATATCAGATAGTGAATTCTCAGCGATGGTCAGTATTTTTGATTCCGCGATATCGAAATTAGAGCGACAACATGAATATAATAACAATGACAACACCGATGGAATCAGAAAACACGAACCCAAAAAAACAAAAAATGATCTCAATAATATCAACATTACCAGATTGTGAGTTCTCAGTGATGGTCAGTATTTATGATTCCTCGATACCAAAATTAGAAATAAATCATGAGTATAGCAGCGATGACGACACCGATGGAATTACTTCAACGAATAGTGGAGAACACGAACCCAGTACAAACGAGTATGATATCAATAACATCAACGAATCCAGAATTCAGTGTGAATTTCCCCTCTCCGGTCCCAGTGAAGGAGATAGCGCTAGCAAAACTACGAGTGTATCACAGTTGGCCTAATATCAGATCGGTTGCATTTAGTGGTCAGCAACCCAATAACACACTGGTGTTCTCGTATAAGAATAAACCCGATGGTACTCCAGAGTGGGAAACAGTTTCGTTACCAACTGGGTCGTACCAAATTAAGCAAATCAATGCTGAAATTCAGCGTAGAATAAAATCAATCACTGGAAAAGAATCAAAAATAGCTATTAATCTTCATCAACCGACACTCTCGTCGTCGATCGAAATAAGCACAGAGGGATACATTGTAGATATATATAACAGCTCGTTAAGAACAGTGTTAGGATGGCCTGAAAAACCACCGGAAAAATCCGCCACCGACTTAACCACGGACATACAATCATATCATGAAATCAATCCCAGTTATCGAGAGAATTTATCTGATATAAGAAAAGGAAGAATCGCCGATAGATTTATATTTACCAACAAAGAAACATTGCAATGGGATTTTATCATTAAAAGAACAACCGACTCATCTGTTACTATTTCATTTACGCTAACTGACGTCCGTGGTTATTTTAATGAGATTAAACAATTATATGACACACAACTAGAACAACTACGGAAAACAAAATCGCAAAAACACGTTGAAATAATAAATCAGCTTATATCGGACATGAAATATATCTATGAACTAATTATTCAAACAATAATTAATGACAACAGCGACAATAAACAACGATTCTTAACCGATTACAATATCACAGAGGACAATCTGCGTAATTTCAAGTTTCCCAAATACAACGCTGATGAACTAGCAAGAATTGTTAAAACCGATATCAAGGCGCTACAAAAATCAGATTCAGCTGTCCTCTTCAGGTATAATAATGATCCAGATGGTGGCGGTAGGCATATTGCCCCTCATAATGTGAATATTTCAACGGTGATTGCGCTCAATTTAGTATGTGATGCAATTGAAGGAAGCTATCAAATTAATCTAGAGCAATCAAATCAAGCTCAGCAGGGATATATTCTTTATTCGTTTGCACCAACAGCTCCTCCAGGGTTTTTAATAATTGAAAACCCAATTAATCCTGTCTATATGCGATGCCATAATAATTCGTTAACGAGAATTAATTTCAAACTCACCGACCAGTCAAATAATCTGATTGATTTACAAGAAGAGGTGTTAGCGATTAGTTTGTTTGTAAAATCCTAAATTGCTTTGCAATTTCAAATGATTTTCGTCCTAAAGACTCGATCAAATATTTGGTTGAAATCATTTATTATTTTTTGTTAACCCAGAACTGAAAGTTCCAGCAGCAGAGAGGGTGGATGACAACGACGTTGGCGTATATAAGGAAATCTTATTTTATCGAATAGACGCCATTTTTTTTACTATTTGGCAGAAGCCTCAGATTTCCGAATCGACGCTCGGAAAGTTGTGAGGTTCACCCTCTCTGCTGCTCAAGAACCCCTAATTTTACAATTGCATATGTATTTTTCTTGTTTTACATTTGTACGACCTTGTAGTAGGGCTTTCCAAGGGATTTGATTCAATATCTTTTTTATAGTGGGTATTCATGATGTCTTGTTACGAATACAGACAACGTTCGTCGCTTTTAGGCAGATCTCCGCGATTCCATTATTATGAAACGTACAATTTGAAGATTTAATTTTTAATAACTTTTGCAATCACTGCTGGAGTGTCTTTCTTCCCCTCTACATTGTGAAACTACATGAACGTTTACGCTGCTTGAATTAGCCAATCCGATGCAGGCAGCTATTAAAAGATAAAACAGGCTCTTACAGTAATGTGTAGGAGAAAGCTACGTTGTGTTTCATCGGACGTGTGTGTGTGTGTGTAGGATATAGCTACCTTGAATTTTGAGGACGCGTGTGTATGTGTATGTGTATGATGCGTGGGAGATAGCTACGTTGTGTTTTTAGGACGCGTGTGTGTGTGATGTGTAGGAGAAAACTATGTTGTGTTTTTGTGGACGTGTGTGTGTGATGTATTGGAGATAGCTACACAATTTAAAAAACACAACGCTTTTGAGGACGCGCGCGCGCGCGCGCGTGTGTGTGTGTGTGTGTGTGTTCGATATAGGTACCTAGTGTTTTCAGGACGCGTCTGTGTGTGATGTGTAGGAGATTGCTATGTTGTGTTATTAAGGACTGGTGTGTAATGTGTATGAGATAGCTATGTTTTGTTTTGAAAATGTGTGTGTGTGTGTGTGTGTGATGTGTAGGAGATCGCTACCCTGGTTTTTGACTTCGTGTGTGTGTGTGTGTGTGTGTGTGTGTTTGTGTGTGCGTAATATGTAGAAGATAGCTATGTTGCGTTTGTGAGGACGTGTGTGTATGCAATGTGTAGGAGATAGCTATATTGTGTTTTTGAGGACGTGTCTGTGTGTACATGCCGGTGATTAATACACACTTTTGTAATTATCTAATGACTGTATATCACAAAATTCCAATGGTACGCTTGCATAATCTTTTTCCTAGATTCTAATTTATTCAAAGTAGGCTAATACGTTTACAAGTATCAAACGACTGGCACAATGCGATGAAATCATTAACCTACAATGTTCATGAAGGATGCATCTATCTGCATTTTTCAATTTTCTACAACAAGCCCATCTCCACGCCCAAACCCATTTGTTTTATCTACGCTATAGAAACTGAATGCACTATTGACGTCTGTAAATTGCTAACCTGCAAGACTTCCACTTAACTACGAATTAGCACAAGAAGCGAAACATGGAATATATTGTCTTGGCACAATTGCCAATAAACAAATGTGCACATATCCAAGAATGTTAGGAAGATTATTGCATTTACTTCAAGTATATTGGAAGGATATCATTGGCATGCGTTCCATAAATATGTTGTGCGCAAGCATTCGATCTCTGAACACATAAATAAATAAATTGCTAAACCATACCCACTCAACGTTATACGGGACAGGACTAAACATGTGACACATGACGTAAAAAACACTTGACTACAATGATCACATAACAAATCACATGAATGAGCTAAACACGTGACTAAACATGTTCGAAATAATACGTGGGTACAATGGCCAAATGACATAACTAAACACGCGACTAAAAACATGGTGGAAGTAAACACAAGGTTGCAACGACCAAATAAAAGAATTCAACATTTGACTAACACTAGAACAAAATACATAGCAAATCAGTCTCCAGATGTGAATGGACGGTTAACTTGAAAGTAATGTATCTAGTGTAAAATATATAACCGTCATATGATCTACATAAGAGTCCAATTCTTACTTCATTAAACGATTAAGCCGACATTGATCAGACATTGTGCAAATCATAACGTATATAGAAAATACAAGATATTATGTTTGTGTCAAAGGCTTGAAAAAATGTAACATATTAACGAGGTTGAAATTTTGTCTTTACCTGAAATAAATTAAGATATATGGAGACAATGATTAAAAACAAAACCTAAATACACTGAATCTATATAGTGTAAATAATTTACAATCAATTCACAGGATTATTGACTGCATCTTAACGACCCCTCTACTTATAGGCCTCCAGAAACCGATTTATTTCACATGAGAGTGAAGTTCTTCAGTGCGGACTGTCACTTCTGGGACTTTAGAAGTTTTCTTTTCTTATAATGTTTCCAGTTTGTATCATAAACTTTATAATTATACCCGTATTCAGGAAAAGGTCGATAAAAACTAAACGTTATGATGTTACTATTGTAGTTGTTGTAGTTTTGTGGAACTTATAACTAGCGGGACTGAAACAAAACACTCACGTTTACGTCGTTTTAACTTGAACCAAAGACCGTCGCTTAATGAAACTAAGATTGCAAATGCAAGAGGCGCCTGGGAACAAATGGTGAACATATTGTTTATTAAATATTGCAAAAATGTGCCTGCAACCTTAATAAAGAATGTTATGCCAGTAGGACATCATTCCTTTCTAAAATATAATAATATTAAAAAGGCGGTTGAAAGTTCATTGCTAGGTATTATACGCATTTGAAATAAGAGAAGAAACAAAAACACAAACAAAAAATGAAATCTTCAACACATTTTAAATATGCTATAGAATTTGGAATAGGTTTACGAATTAGTAGAGCATGATATATGCATGCTAAATGATTCTACCTTGCAGAACTTTAACTGCGGCAGATCATTCGAAATGCATCATAATTTATCCTACATTGCAGATCTGTAATTGTCACTTTACATTGTTATATGTGCTATTTGAGAATTCAATGTACTCTGTATTAATTATTGTTTTCTTTTATCTCATTTGGTTTATCTTGTCTAAAGTATCCGTCTTTCTTTCTCCAATTATTTTCATGTCCTTCCCTTTGTTTGTGTGCATCACACTGACATGTCACACTGACATGCGCATACGGCCTACACGTTTTGTTCTGAAGGTCAGATACAAAGCCTGAACAAAGCCAGATACATGATTTGATTCTCGCGTCAATAACGTTTTTCTTCACACCAGATATCCTTTAGACGAACACATGTATGAATGGAATAATACATATTTACTGTCTGCACTACGTTCGTCTGCAGCATATGTAATAATAGGATTACAAAATTGACAGTGTCGACAATTTGTATACGCACACATAGGTGGAGTTAGACTTGATAACGAGTTATATCAACTGAGGAAAATCAGGAACAGTTTTTTTTTTCTTTCTGGATGCCGTTAATAAAGATACGTGAAAGAAAATATTTTTTTTAAAAAAATTATCATTAATCTTAATTAAAGTTGCGCTATGTTCGTTTTGACAGGAATGCATGCTGACAGTCGAAGAAGGACAAAATCATCGGACGTCATTTATTGTCAATAGTAAATGATCATAAAAAAATATGGATTTGGTTTTTAGTATATGACGTTAGGCTCTGTGTCGAAAAATTGTCTCATTTTTTTATTATGCACCCTCTTCCTGAAAATAAACGCCCTTATCTGCTATTATTATGTACATGTTTAGACGCTTAGGAAGAAATACATTTGGTATGCAGTGGACGAGAGTGATCGCAATATGTTTTTTGTGTTGGTTATAATATTGTCTTTTTCTTTAACTCTTTCCAATTTGTTTGTTTGATTAGGATTGTACACGTAGCATTAACAATTTTTCAGTCACATGACCACGATGTCTACAGTGAAGCAGTTTATTGTGATGTCTAGCACTGTAGCATGATGTCCCATTCAGTCACATTATCCTGACACCAGGCCGAACAGTCCTAACACTAACCTCTTAATGCTGAGCGTCAAGCGAGGCAGCTGTTAGCACCATTTTTGTAAGTCTTTGGTATGACTCGGTCAGGGATCGAACCCACAGCCTCTCGCTTCCGCGGCGAACGCTCTATCGACTAGGCCACCTGAGCGGTTAACTAACTCTGTCCAAACTTAAATCAGTTGTGTTGCCTGCTTCATAACCATGAAGTATCTTCTGCAAATAATTTGATTTTGGGATTAATGAAGATCCATTTTCAGTATTTGAATGGATCCATTAGTGTAATTCTTTCAAACCTAATATCAAAGAATTAGATTAATATTATTCGCTGTCCATATGCGTACGGCTTCATAGTCATCAGGAAACCAAGAAGCGTCGGCATTGCGATTCCTGAAAAACCTTACCTTGTCACATGTTAATTTACAAACTTTGAAAACCGGTTTAAAGTACTAGAACACTAGTTAATCGGTTGAAACTGGTTAAAACGTGTTTAGTGATGCGGAACCCAGATATTCGATACTACGAGTTTTCTTTGCTTAAACCTGTTTCACTAGTTAAATTAGTGAAAACCTATTCAAATTGTGCTGATACACGAAGGCAAGGAAATTGAAAACTGAAACATTTAAGAATGCGTCTTCTATATTGTTCTTTAGTATTCCACGCCAAGAAAGTATAAAAATGTGTGGACTTGGACTAGTCCGTGCCAAATTCTTATATTTCTTATCTTGCATTTTATTGTATTGTTTTATTTCTTCAGAAATTTTTATTTTGTTTGTAAACAAATTTGACCAAATTAAATTTTCACAAAAAATTGTTGCGTTTGATGTCCGATGAAACACGGTTTCTTAAGACAAAATCAACAAGTCAAACTTATATTCTTGAGGAATACAAACACTTCAGAGTTTAGTTTAATCTGTTCATGTCATTAGAATTTCATATTCTGTTGACATCTTGACTATATTGTATTGTTACACCTGTTGAAGGTTCATTGTTAGACGTAGATGATCGTTCACATGAATATAAACGTATACCTTACAGTTAAACTTTTTTAGTAAAGACTTCAAAGATTTATAGTCAAACATTTATTAAACGATGTACAATCAATGACCGGATAATATTATAAAGACGGATAATTGGAAATCAAGTGGCAGTTTTATTTCGGAAATGAAGGGAGCTAATCGAAGACTATAGGTTTTCGTTCTTTCATTGCGTGCTTTATAATAGTTTCTACGATAACCCCTTCGAATGAGTATTATTGTAGACAGGATGAGATCGATCTTCTGTAAATCTACGTTGCCTTTCAGCGTTAATTCATGTTGTGGGGTATTCTTGCAAATCAGCTGTCGCCAGTTTTAACTATCTGTGTTTGTGTATCGTCTATCTATCTATCTATCTATCTATCTATCTATCTATCTATCTATCTATCTATCTATCTATCTCAGTCTCATGGTTCGTCTGTTAAATTTTTCAATATCAATACAATATTTGACAAAATACATTCAGGTACAGGATCTAATTGAAGACGTTCACTTGCGATTGTACAGAAAATATATTCTGGAAAGATTTCGCAAAGTATAACAATGTGTATGTGTATGCATTTGTGATTTTCATTTTCAACTTTAATAATGTGTCAGTCATATTGCTACGATATCTGGAGTGTGTCAGTTTATAGTCATGTCTTGCTACGATATCTGGAGTGTGTCAGGTTATAGTCATGTCTTGCTACGATATCTGGAGTGTGTCAGTTTATAGTCATGTCTTGCACTAGGACATCGGCAGATTTTAGTGATGTCTAGCACGGGGACATCGGCAGTTTACAGTGATGGGGACATCATTCCGCGGAGATTTAGCGTCATATTTCACCCCGTAACGGTAAAAGTAGTGACACCAGGCCGACCAGTTCTATCATCAACCTCTTAATGCTGAGCACCACGTCAAATCATAATAAATACCCACATTTACTCATAAAACTTTGTGTTATGTCATATAGTCGATAATGTAAATACCATGTATATGTTAATGTACGTTTTGTGTTTCCTAAGTTACCTCTAAGATCTTTACCTTTAATTGTCACTCAATTTTCTAAGACCATCATTGAAGTATCTTGTTCATCAACTGTTCTCGTACGAGCACAGTACGTCATTGCATACATCACACTTGTGAACATTCAATTAATTTCCCCATTTCGCCGAAAACATATCTACTTTGCATTCTTCAATTTTTGAACTACTGTTCAGTGTTGTTCCATCGTCTAATCAGTGTTATGGAGAATCGCTCCTATTTACTATTACGTTTCGAATTCCTGCAATATTGACGTCTGAGGCTAGACTTACAAAGGAATTCATTGTAAACAATTTATAAATATATTCATTCTTTTACCCTATCAGTAGTTACTAAGGGCTCACGTTAATAGTCCAAGTCCCATACTACACCTATACAATCACCATGCTATTAAGAATTCACAAACTTTTCGATTTTTAGATGCTCATATCAAAACCAATATGTATCAGTGTAGATGTGTCTTTGATGACAGCTTCTGTGCAGAGAATATTATATGGACCGCGGTCTTTTTATGGATCAACGTGTTTGAAACATGGCGGTTTCAATTCCGCACTAAAGTCTTGTGATAATTTCCGTAATACGTCTTCCATTCTTGAATCTGTAAAAAAAAAGATGTTCCATCAATAAAACATTTATCTATTTTCAGTAACAAGTAGGACAAACTCTCAAAACTTCTTTATAATAACATTTTACTTCATTATGAACAATCATTGCCAACCAACCTATATATACATATACACTATTTTAAGGGTCGATAACCTTGAGCGCGAGTGCACGTCAAGAGGTTTTGTACGTCACTCGAAAGGCCGCTAAACATTTTGATTTTAGCAGTGTTGCACTCTTTCTGAAGCACGCGCTCGTTCATTTTGTAATTAATCTGGGAAAAGGTGGTACCCTATGTAAAACAGGTTGCCGACCCCTGGTCTATTTCATCACATTATCAATACAGTTTACATATAATTTGTGCAGTTTAATAATTTTGATAATACATCACGCAACTGTATCACATTTTTGATTATGATTGGTCAAAATAAGGTGGATTTCGTTGCTGTCATATCATTGAATATGTTGTAAAGCGCTTAGAGCTTTTGAAAATTCTACGCTTTACAAAGTCTTCATTATCATCATTATTATTATTATTATTATTATTATTATTATTATTATTATTATTATTATTATTATTATTAAATGTCTTTTTTATGAAAAGGTGTAGAACTGTGAACCTTTCTGAAAATAATCAAGTGGAAATAAAATCCAAAATCTGTAGTGTTTATTTTATTTTGCATACATCAATGAAATATGTATGTATGTATGTATGTATGTATGTATGTATGTATGTATGTATGTATGTATGTATGTATGTATGTATGTATGTATGTATGTATGTATGTATGTATGTATGTGTGTGTGTGTGTGTGTGTGTGTGTGTGTGTGTGTGTGTGTGTGTGTATGTGTGTGTATGTGTGTGCATGTATGTATGTATGCATGCATGAATGTACGTACGTACGTATGTATGTATGTATGTATGTATGTATGTATGTATGTATGTATGTATGTATGTATGTCGTGTTTATTTTATTCTGCATTCATCAATGAAGTTTTCAGTTGATTGTCAGGAAGATATAGCAAGTGCTGGTGACATTTAGTGTCTGCTTATTGATCAACAATGTTCGCTTTCGATTTTCTATTTTGGTTTCTTATGATTTACTGCAGTATTCGAGTTCAAATATTTTCTCAGTGAAAGGAAATGTCCGACCAATTAAATCAAAGAAATAAAGGAAGCTGTTATTAACTTATCGCAGTTTCAAAATTTACAATTATATTTTCGAAATTACAAAATCATAAATCTTAGAGTCAGGCAATTAGATTCCACACGGGAGGAACAATCTGTTTTCTTTATGGCAACCATTTCCATGTCAAGCTATACTGACGTTGTTGTTCATGTAACCGTATTTCCTTCTCGGTATCGAGAAACACCACCAAGTCAGTATGCAAACCTGTAACTACAGCAGACATTACAATTGCTTTCTTTTTTATGCTTTGGTATTGTATTGTATTGTATTGTATTGTATTGTATTGTATTGTATTGTATTGTATTGTATTGTATTGCATTGCATTGCATTGCATTGCATTGCATTGTATGTATTGTATTGTATTGTATTGTATTGTATTGTATTGTATTGTATTGCATTGTATTGTATTGTATGTATGTATGTATGTATGTATGTATGTGTGTGTGTGTGTGTGTGTGTGTGTGTGTGTGTAATGTATGTGTGTACGTATGTATGTATGCTTCATTTTGTACGACAGGATTAAATATACTCGTTATTTGTACAGGAAAAGACAATTGTTTTATTTATTACAATATTCAACTCCAGTACACCAATCTGCCCAATTGTATAAGCCCATCTCGCTTTTAATTTTAAGTCGTTCACTGATCATGGAATAATAACATCTTTTTAATGCAAGCTATTATGGTCTTAAATAGAAGGGAAAAGAAAAACAAGTAACTAATGCCCTTCATTAAAATTTTCAACCCAGATAGCCCGAGGTAGGTCACAATCATTCAAAAGCGCTGACAGTTTTTGCATCTTGTGAACCGCTTAAAATGATCTTTCTCTGCAAAGTACATGTATCATTCTGTACTACATGTACAAACTACATGTATCATTCTGTACTACATGTACAAACTACATGTATCTTTCTGTACTACATGTATCATTCTGTACTACATGTACAAACTACATGTATCATTCTGTACTACATGTACAAACTACAAGTATCATTCTGTACTACATGTACAAACTACATGTATCATTCTGTAGATTTCAAAGTTTGAGAACCATGAAGGTTAGTGTACAGTTAAAACAGTTATCAACTCAAACAACAGTTGGAAAACGTACGACGACTTGTGGAAGACAAAAACAAATGCTAGCTGTACCAATACATAAAGAAAATAAATGATAATCACAGTCACAAAATAAACATTAAAAACTTTCATAGCCACAACATAGTACGCAGCGACAGAAAAATGGCAATAAATCGATCTAATAAGTTAGAAATGTAAAACAAAATCAGATATTACAACGAATCTCGAACCAAAGAATGAAAATCTCTCCATAGGTGGAATAATACTCCACCTCTGGTAGTAATGTCAGTGATCTAATCCTGATTGCATCCGAGTCTCATAACTCGATAGTACATTAAAAAAAATCCAAGGAAAATTACTGAGTTCGGCTGCTACGAACACTCCATCCCTGCGTTTTAGATCTAGAAGAATCTAATATGATTACTTCCTGTTTAGATTCTTCCAAGTTAATTCAAATGTAAACGTTGGATATAATTATTTTTTGTAAATTATAGCAATACCACATTATACAAATGCTTATAAAAGAATGATTGACTGGTTTTAATCCACAATTCACCAACATTCTAGATACAAAATAACATTTTAAGCAACATGACGTTAATTTCGAAATTACTAAGGCGATTCAAATGACTTTTAAAGTCTTTCTCCTCTCCTTATTCGTCATCGTTGTCTTGGACATCGTCGTCGTCATCATCATCATCATCAATGTTATCACGATATTTATCATATTATTCTTATGTTGCTGCTGCTTCTATTCTTTGGTACTATTCAGGCATAACAAGTGGTGACGGATTTCAGGCAATGTTGTCTTCATTCGTTGTCGTAAATGTCTTTCTTGCATTCAAAATTTGTCTGCTTCAACCGTAAAATTAATTACTGAATACTGATCATGTATCCAGGACGCATTTTCTCTACTTTATAAATTATTAATAACCTGTCGGGAGCCAAAATTGTCGTTAATTCATTCTGGTATAATGAAACACAACAAGCCATCACTGTCAAAAACCGAACACATAAATGCATGCCGTACTGACGAAGTGATTGATATTTATTCATTGCCTGGGTCACAAAAATACACATGAAACTCAAAAGCAGAGAGGTGACAGTATAAATGAACATAAAAGCCAAACAAATTTATTTCTAATACGTTCTTTGCAAGTTTGTAAATGAGAAACATTTCGTGAAAATTTAATGATGTCAAAAGGGGTTGGCATTTATGAAAGATCATACACCTTTACTTAAACCGAGATGAATTCCAATATTAAATGTATATATTAGCCAGCCCTATTCATGCTTTACTATTAGCCAGCCCTATTCATGCTTTACTATTAGCCAGCCCTATTCATGCTTTACTATTAGCCAGCCCTAATCATGCTTTACTGGACCAAAGATGTTAAATGTATCAAGATAAAAAGAGCGGAAAGCGACGTACTTTAAACACGTGTTCCATCAACAATAAAGCAATAGTTAATGTTAGAAGATGCTAAAGTGATAATTCATCAAAACCAAACATCTGGTATTTACACTGATACCTACCTGTATACTTATATGCATGCATAATACAATCCGACGTACACAACAACACACATATGTTTACATTCTATCTGTCCCCAAGAATGTCTACCGGCCTCTCCATATTTGTCTATCTATCTATCTATCTATCTATCTATCTATCTATCTATCTATCTATCTATCTATCTATCTATCTATCTATCTATCTATCTATGTGTGTATTATTTGTTTAATAAATATTCATATATACAGTAATACTCATTCATTAACGTCATTTTTTTTCATTAGTGCTTTCCGCAACGGCGACTACATTTTGTTGCAATTGCTGAAATATTGACAAGGGAACTAATCTCAGACCACATAACACTCCATCACTGCAATACTTGGTAGAAAATCCACCGATCCTTGCATAATTAACGAATAACAGACAAATACTCGATGCATCTGGCATATACGCCCATGTTTATCTAGTAATGTAACTGATAAAATCAATATTAACCATATTATCTAGTAATGTAACACTGGCAAAATAAATATTAACCATATTATCTAGTAATGTAACACTAACAAAATAGATACAAACCATATTATCTAGTAATGTAACACTGGCAAAATAAATATTAACCATATTATCTAGTAATGTAACACTGACAAAATAAATATTAACCATATTATCTAGTAATGTAACACTGACAAAATCAATATTAACCATATTATCTAGTAATGTAACACTGGCAAAATAAATATTAACCATCTTATCTAGTAATGTAACACTTGCAAAATAAATATTAACCATATTATCTAGTAATGTAACACTGGCAAAATCAATATTATCCATATTATCTAGTAATGTAACACTGACAAAATAGATACAAACCATATTATCTAGTAATGTAACACTGGCCAGATAAATATTAACCATATTATCTAGTAATGTAACACCAGCAAAATAAATATTAACCATATTATCTAGTAATGTAACACCGGCATCATACATATTAACCATATTATCTAATAATGTAATACTGACAAAATAGATACAAACCATATTATCTAGTAATATAACACTGGCAAAATAAATATTAACCATATTATCTAGAAATGTAACACTGGCAAAATAAATATTAACCATATTATCTAGTAATGTAACACTGGCAAAATACATATCAACCATATTATCTAGTAATGTAACACTGGCAAAATAAATATTAACCATATTATCTAGTAATATAACACTTGCAAAATAAATATTAACCATATTATCTAATAATGTAACACTGGCAAAATCAATATTAACCATATTATCTAGTAATGTAACACTGACAAAATAGATACAAACCATATTATCTAGTAATGTAACACTGGCAAAATAAATATTAACCATATTATCTAGGAATGTAACACCGGCAAAATAAATAATTACCATATTATCTAGTAATGTAACACCGGCATCATACATATTAACCATATTATCTAATAATGTAATACTGACAAAATAGATACAAACCATATTATCTAGTAATGTAACACTGGCAAAATAAATATTAACCATATTATCTAGTAATGTAACACTGGCAAAATAAATATTAACCATATTATCTAGTAATGTAACACCGGCAAAATAAATAATAACCATATTATCTAGTAATGTAACACTGGCAAAATACATATCAACCATATTATCTAGTAATGTAACACTGGCAAAATAAATATTAACCATATTATCTAGTAATGTAACACTGGCAAAATAAATACTAACCATATTGTCTGTAATGTAACACTGTCAAAATAAATATTAACCTTATTATCTAGTAATGCAACACTGGCAAAATAAATATTAACCATATTATCTAGTGTATATAACACTGGCATCATCAGCATCATCAGTCTCTTGACATAGTGTGGTTGTTGAGGCACTGTGCTGCTGAACATCTGACCAGTTCCCTCCACTTGTCTCGCTCATGTGCCAATGCCTGTGTCTCCGCAAAACGTTTCCTGATGTCACTCCACTTTTTTCTGTCTACCTCTCCTTCTACCACCTTGGACATTACCCTGCAGTACGGTTGTGGATAGACTGTTGGCTCTTGTGACATGGCCATACCATTTCAGCTTTCTCTTTTTAACAGTGGCGAGGAGGTCTTCATAATGGCCTACTTTGTGCCTGACGGTGTTACACACTTCTTCATTTGTGATGTGGTCCATATAAGAGATGTCAAGGATGGTTCTGGAGAATCTCATTTTTATTGCTTGGATTTTTTGTTGTAATTCGGCTGTCAGGGTCCAGGCCTGACATAAATACAAAAAGACTGAGATGACTAGTACTCTCATTAGTCTGATTTTACGCTGGTAAGATAGATACAAGCCATATTATCTAGTACATGTCAAACTAGCATAATAAATATAGAACGTATTATCTAGTACATGTCAAACTAGCATAATAAATATAGAACGTATTATCTAGTACAAGTCAAACTAGCATAATACATATAGAACGTATTATCTAGTACATGTCAAACTAGCATAATAAATATAGAACGTATTATCTAGTATATGTAACAACGGAAAATCAAATAAAAACATATTTGTAGCACTCGTCAAACTGGCAATATAAATAAAATCCAAATTATCTATTAAATATAACACTTACAAAATACATATAAATCATATTATCTAGTACATGTAAAACTAGCAAAATTAATATAGAACGTAATATCTAGTACATGGAACACTTGCGAAATAAATATATATAAAAATAATATTATCTAGTACATATAACAATGGCAAATCAAATAAAAACACATATTATACATTACTGGTAACACGCAACAAAAAAAACCCCATATTATCTAATATATGTAAAATTGGCTTAATTGTGTCACCCGTTCAAAATAGTGTGTAAACATCCTGCTTTCGGACTCTTAATGGAAGTGAACTTTATCCGAAACTGCTGTGCTTAAAGATGATGTTTTATGAACACAACATAAATAGTTGATTTAGACACATGCAAGGTATCATCCATGGGTAGCAGCTATTAAGAACACATGTAAATTATCAACCTAGAGTAACATATAGCCATACGAATGAATAATATCATCTCCGGGTAAACATATCCCAAACACCAAACAAATGAATATCCCCGGGCAAATCCTATCGGAACACGATCCCAACAAGAATATCTTTCTAGGTAACAGATTAACATGAATCAGCATGTCGACTGATTGCTGAATTTACTAATAAAGAAAGGAGTGACAGATAAACCAGGCATTGTTAGAGAGGGACTTATATATATATATATATATATATATATATATATATATATATATATATATATATATATATATATATATATATATATATATATATATATATATATATATGCATGCATAGCCAGACAGACAAACATAGTGATGGAAAGAAGTAAACACACACAGCTATATGCCTTATATAACTTAAAACAATTGTGCTAACATCTGCCTCTCAGAATAATGTGACTGGGAGGGACATAATGCTAAATGTCTTCGGCATTTTGTCCCAGTGCTAGGCATCACTAGCAACTGCCACACTGTAGACGTCGTAGCGATATGACTGAAATATTTTTAAAGCTACGTTAAAATTCTAAATAACACACATACACACACACATACACACCTTTTCACAACATGCCAGCTATTCTTCGAATGGCATTCCGTTTAATGTCTTGCCACAACCAGTCAGCTATTGTACAAAACGTAACAGTTAAAGGTACAAAAATTACGCTCCGTTGATAGTTGAGGTGCATCAAGATTAGAACCTGGTGATTTGGAGGTGATCCGAAACAAAATGAAAGTTATTATCAACACTTCTTCAATGGACGTTTATAGCATTCAAACCACCATATGCAGCATTTAACCAGATAGGATCATACATAGTTATTCTCAGTTGCTTTTGGAAAATTTGTTCAAAATGAGATAAGTATTTCTTGCAACAAGGTCAAGGGCAGAGTTATGTTTACACTATGGATGTCATAATTTGCTATATTATACTGTGCCAAAAAATAACTACACTACCATTGCATATGGATGTACACAAATATCGTGTAGAGGGCCCTTTATATCGACTTACATTGTATAGATCTAACACTGTATTAGTTACTTTTGTTCGTTTTAATAAAATCAAAATATTAAACCAGATTACCTTTCACCTGAGATGGATATATTATGTAGTTCGTTCCGCAAAGCATCGCAAATGTTTTCCGAGTATGTTCGCGCCTAAATTTCGCGTTACTTTAAGGTATGTAAAATTATCGAATTCGTTTCGTGCACGAATGATTTGAAAATAATTCATTCAGACATTGAACAAAACAGCAGTCATTCGTTATGTGATAAAAGAGACTAGTTAGTTTTCATCTAATCAGCATTTTTGTCCCGAGTTTTGCATAAGCCCGTATTCGATACTGCAACGAAATCAATGAGAAGCAATGATTTTATGGACTAGTAGCCGAATAATAAAGCTGATCACTTCTTAATAAACAACTCGACGAGTCAACATGGTCTTGGATGCATGTGACAATGTTGATCTAAATAAACCATCATGTTTGAGTACGTATTTAATGTGATGTACTATGCTGTGTTTATTCGAACAGTGTTGAAAAAAGTCGTAAATGAAACATTTAATAACGCTAGCCTGAAAATTCACGAAGTTATAGACGCGGATCTCATATCAAGTTATAGATGTAGTGGAAAAGGAAACATTATATGTCTAGTGACGCAAACAAAACTCTTTACACGTAAATCAGTAGACATACCATTAAGATAAAATGTCCAGGCACACGTATACTGATGTTTTGGTGACAATGTATAACTGTCTGAAGATTCAAATATTACTTTAAATCTTTAGAGTTGCAATTACCTGATAAGCAATGCAAATATGTGCTTATTAATCCTTACGTGGTCCCTGACTGTGGCATATAAATCAATCAGAACACGCTCAAACCGTATCATTATTAAAGGCAAAAATTTAAATGGAATGCAGATACTACAGTAGTCGACATTGCATACATACATTTACCAACAAAGTCAGAGGCACATCGTACACTATTGTAATAGGAACATTCCTCGGCTAGCTCCTAGATGTTGAGAAATAACTCTGAATGTGGTTGTACAAATACATATACATTTAGTGGATTTTGTGTCCTGTGAAAATAGTTTCCCATATTTTTCGCAATAGCGGCAAATTATATTTGTGGTTGCCGCAGCCATGTTGTGTCTTGTAATCGGTCCCAATATAATTCAAACTGGCGTCGAATTATATTCGAGGTTTTCTTCTTGCGTTGATGGCAAAAGCCGACTTAATATCCCCGAAGTGCTTGTTATGGTCAAGTCTACTTAGATAAATTATTACTGTCCGAAACTAAGTTAAAATATGGAACGTTTAAGAAGTGTTCCGATTGGCAAAAGTAGGGTATAATTGTTTGAATATTATCCTAGATAATGAATATCACAAGCATAATGGATCAGTCCAATAAAAGCAACACAAAGTTATAACGGTCCTGTTTCACATAAAATGTACTGCTCATAAAAATTAAACAAAAACATCATCCAAAGTCAACAACAATATTACAGAGAACTTTTATATAAATTGTCCTTCGTAAACCGTCGACAAAATTGCATCACGTCAAGCAATTTGTCATCGTCTCCAAGACATCTAATTAGATGAGACGTCTTATCAGCCTTGCACACTAAGGAGAAAATAAGTCCATGGCACAATATCGTAACGAAATTACCTTAGATACTTTGGCTATTTGCTAAACGGATATTCGACGAGACCCATTAGACTATAACGATGCCAGTACACGTGTGGGTTATTTTTGACGCCGCTGTGTTTTGATATTATCTTGGGCTTATGTTGCTTAAATGTCACCGTAGTTACATATTCACAAACGTGTACCTTCAACTTAAATTCTTGCACGAACAAATGATACTGATATTAAAGATGTACGGTGTTTAATATCTACGAACGCAGTTCTACAGTAATGAAAGCTGTAAAGGCAGTATGTCACGTGATATGAATACAGTCAAACCTTTATAACCGTACCTGAAAGGTCCAAAGAAACACTTCCTAGAATCATTGGTGTTATTTAATAGCTACAGGACAACATTAGGACTGGAATGCATAGTCGTCGTACTCTATTATTGGCGTTAACCATACTGTAATGTGCCTTGCCCAAAGGAGTAATGTTTTTTTAATTTTTTTACAAACTTATTTGAACTGGTGGCTCACACATTATCTTCCGTACGATTTAGGTTCCAGCATATTATTGTAAGAAATGTGGACATTTTGTTTAGTTCATGTTTGGACCATGTTCATAATATACCTTTCGCTATATCCAACTGGCATGGGATGTGATCTCTTGTAAGGACACTACCACGTGATCTCTTGTAAGGACACTACCACGTGATCTCTTGTAAGGACACTACCACGTGCTAAACTTTCTTTCTAACCAAATGCTTTCAATAACACTTTGTGAAACGTGTTTATAAAATAATATTTAATTAATGAGGCCCCCACCTTTCTCTCCCTCCCCCCTTCATTAGTTAACAGTAAGGTCCTTGATTTTGCCCGAACTACCAGGTGGAACCTTCTCCAAAATTATACAAAGCTACATGGTTTGGTAAGTTGGAAGAGTTCCGTTTTCAATACTTTTCGTATTAACATTTATTATTTATATCCATTGTATGATTTCTCACAGAATGCCATGTAATTGCAATATATTTCCGATTAAATGTGAAAAGCAATACAATATATTTATTATGTGTTTATGTTTGTAATTGCAATTCTAGAACAGTCTTCTCTTTTGTATATTGTGCTTTTTTTATTTTTGACCTTAAGAAAGCTATATAATTATCTCTACTTTTTCGGTTGTGGAACCATATATGAGAATGCCCCTAATTTGTAGAACGTGGAAAAACAATTGCACATTTATAATATATTTTTCTTTTGTCCACGTAATATTCATAACTCCCCATGGAATAATACAATGCCTTTTTGTTCCAAGATCACCTTTATGAGGTCTCTTGCCTGTTCGTATTGGATTTTTAGCAAGCCTGCCGGAAGCAGGTTGCAACTTATCATCATTTGGTTTACATAACTGTTGGAACAATGACACAAATTGGCAAATAGGTAAATACAATTCCTTATAAAATGGGGAACAGACAGTTACATGGATTTGCACTTCTGACGTGTACTACAAGTCTCAACAAAGTGTTAAATCACAAGTTTATACTCGTATGTTTCTTAATAGGAGGAAAAAACAACAAAGCGATTAGCAAACTGTTATGAATTAAACCTGATAACGTACATTACCCGCTACGATCGAAGTTCTTTAATACAAATGGTTTTAGAACTTTAGTTTTATTTGTTACCTGCAGCTGTTTCAATCTGGTTTTCGACAAGTGGAATTCATTCATCGTTATTTGATGACTGATACGTTAGTGTTATTAATTACGAAATGTGTGCTATGTTGGTTGGCCAATGCCGCCGAGACAACAAGCAAAACACACACCGCAACAAAAAAGAGAAAGAAAAAAAAACAGTACAACAAGAATATTTTAAAAGGCCATGTTAGATGTCAATGACTCATTAATTACAAAGGCAACACAATAAAGTTTATCATATTTATTTACGTGTGAAGATGAATGGCTAAATACAGATATTCCATACCTTTAATATGTTTTCAGCAGGCGAAATCTTTATGTGTACTTGTCCTTATACACATTTAGCTGTCGAATTCTTAGTATCAGTAAATTCGGAATTGTCTAATACAAAGCTCAGAAAATCGAGGAAATAAATTCACTCATGCCACTTTCAAACAGTTAAAGCCCACGGCAACAGGTCATACCTATTTCGGGTTTGTATTTATAAATAAAGATGAAGGGGTTACAATGATAAATCACTTGTTCAAATTAACGATCGTTAGTTTTTGATTGGTTGCCTTCAGGGATGACATTGTTGATAAGAATCGGGATAGACAAGGAAATGATGCCAGAAAATAGAGTTGTGTCCTTTATATATTAACCACATCTTTCCGACCTTGATGTTGTATTATGCCCAGCGAAAATTTTACTTTTTGTTAATAAATTTACCTATATCTCTATTATTTTATTAAGCTTTTGAGTGTATATGTGTGTGCCTGAGTCCTGACGGATTGTTCGTGCGTGGGAATCTCTTCGCGTGTCAGAATAAAGTGATTGCTATCAACCTGCATCAGTGTTAACACAACTTCTGTCCATATAATTGTGTAGAGAATGTACTGAATTTAACACATTCAACAAAATTTAATACGAGTAAAAGAAACCAAGTTTTGCCAGAATTTTATTATAAAAAACAACCACCCCAATCGCAGATCACAATGACTAGAGTTTTATTTCTTAGCTACATTTTATTAAGGATGTCAATGTCAGTTTTCCATTTTTAGTTCGGTTCATGACTAACGACTTTTATGAGGTACATGTACGGCTCATTATCTTAAATATATACATGTAGACATGTGTAAATTGTCCACTGTTGGCTATTTGTACATTGCTAAAATTTAAGGTATATAAGTGACTAGTTACAGGTCCACAAAGGAAGGACACTATAAATAAAGAATCCTGTTGAGTACTTTTAACAATGCAACAGTATACCCCAATCTACTATGAATCCACTTATGTTACCTATGAATATAAAAAATGTTCTCCTGACATGAAATCATTTGTATATTTTCATAAAATCATATTTACTTTATATGAAAGCCATTTTATACTTGTCCATCAATACAGTCATATGTGCTGTACATGAACCTCACGTTATCCTGTCGACCATAATGACATACGCATTGTAGAAAGATTTTGAATAAAAATTTCATTTTTGCGTTGCTCTTTGAAGCAAACTACTCAATGTACTGTAATTAATATACATTGTACGAACAATGAAATGGATTCAAATCGGACAATGGGCCATGAAAGTCAAGATACCCAGAATAGCCACGAGAGACGTTTGTTAATATTATTACTGCAAATGCAGTAAATGTAATAATGATTTTAATTGGCCGTACATAACCACGTGATCAGAATGCTATACCTTTATTTATGCTTAAAGGGAGCGGAGAGCTATTTCATAACAGCTTTTTCAAATACACTCACATGAGAAGGACCAATTTAAACATCGAACGAGAACACAGACTCAACGTATGCCTTCAAATTGGGATAACAATATTAAGACGTTTTTAACGAAAAGTGTTTGACATTGGAATCATTGGCCCATAAATACTTAACATGCCGCTTGAAATGGAAGATATTTAACAAGCTGACATGTCAATCATGTCGAAAGAATGAACGAAACTTCATTCACTTGTACGTTGAACAGAGGGGCAGCGACACACTAAAATGGTTTCAATCTCAATGGCGAAGGCTTGCCACAAACCAAAATTACTTACATCTTTCAGTGGGGAAGGATGACCGCAAACATAAACGATTTCAATATCTCACAGAGGATGGGTGACCACAATCCAAACGATTTAAACCTCTCAGTGAGTGAGAAGGATGACACCAAAACAAACTGATTTAAATCTATCTGATAGGAAGGATGACTACACAAAAAAACGATCTAAATTGCTCAACGATAAAGAGATCAAAATGATAAAAAAATCGGATAATATTCAGGCAGATAACAATGTTATGTATGGCGATAGTTAACACTGTCATGGATGGATATAGCTAACACTGTTATATATGGATATAGTCAAAGCTGTCGTAGATGGCTATAGCTAGCAATTATGTATGGCTATAGTTAACACTTTCATGATTGGCTATTGATAACAATGTTATATATGGCAAGAGCTAACACTGTCATGATTGGCTATTGATAACAATGTTATATATGGCTATAGTTAACACTGTCATGATTGGCTATTGATAACAATGTTATATATGGCTATAGCTAACACTGTCATGATTGGCTATTGATAACAATGTTATATATGGCTATAGTTAACACTGTCATGATTGGCTATTGATAACAATGTTATATATGGCTATAGTTAACACTGTCATGATTGGCTATTGATAACAATGTTATATATGGCTATAGTTAACACTGTCATGATTGGCTATTGATAACAATGTTATATATGGCTATAGTTAACACTGTCATGATTGGCTATTGATAACAATGTTATATATGGCTATAGTTAACACTGTCATGATTGGCTATTGATAACAATGTTATATATGGCTATAGCTAACACTGTCATGATTGGCTATTGATAACAATGTTATATATGGCTATAGTTAACACTGTCATGATTGGCTATTGATAACAATGTTATATATGGCTATAGCTAACACTGTCATGATTGGCTATTGATAACAATGTTATATATGGCTATAGCTAACACTGTCATGATTGGCTATTGATAACAATGTTATATATGGCTATAGTTAACACTGTCATGATTGGCTATTGATAACAATGTTATATCTGGCTATAGCTAACACTGTCATGATTGGCTATTGATAACAATGTTATATATGGCTATAGTTAACACTGTCGTGATTGGCTATTGATAACAATGTTATATATGGCTATAGTTAACACTGTCGTGATTGGCTATTGATAACAATGTTATATATGGCTATAATTAACACTGTCGTGATTGGCTATTGATAACAATGTTATATATGGCTATAGTTAACACTGTCGTGACTGGCTATTGATAACAATGTTATATATGGCTATAGTTAACACTGTCGTGATTGGCTATTGATAACAATGTTATATATGGCTATAGTTAACACTGTCGTGATTGGCTATTGATAACAATGTTATATATGGCTATATTTAACACTGTCATGATTGGCTATTGATAACAATGTTATATATGGCTATAGTTAACACTGTCATGATTGGTTATTGATAACAATGTTATATATGGCTATAGCTAACACTGTCATGATTGGCTATTGATAACAATGTTATATATGGCTATAGTTAACACTGTCATGATTGGCTATTGATAACAATGTTATATATGGCTATAGTTAACACTGTCATGATTGGCTATTGATAACAATGTTATATATGGCTATAGCTAACACTGTTATATATGGATATAGTCAAAGCTGTCGAAGATGGCTATAGCTAGCATTTATGTATGGCTATAGCTAACACTGTCATGATTGGCTATTGATAACAATGTTATATATGGCTATAGCTAACACTGTCATGATTGGCTATTGATAACAATGTTATATATGGCTATAGTTAACACTGTCATGATTGGCTATTGATAACAATGTTATATATGGCTATAGTTAACACTGTCATGATTGGCTATTGATAACAATGTTATATATGGCTATAGTTAACACTGTCATGATTGGCTATTGATAACAATGTTATATATGGCTATAGTTAACACTGTCATGATTGACTTTTACCAACAATTATATAGATATAATTAACACCGTCATGGATGGATATTGATAACAATGTTATATATGGCTATAGTTAACACTGTCATGATTGGCTATTGATAACAATGTTATATATGGCTATAGTTAACACTGTCATGATTGGCTATTGATAACAATGTTATATATGGCTATAGTTAACACTGTCATGATTGGCTATTGATAACAATGTTATATATGGCTATAGTTAACACTGTCATGATTGGCTATTGATAACAATGTTATACATGGCTATAGCTAACACTGTCATGATTGGCTATTGATAACAATGTTATATATGGCTATAGTTAACACTGTCATGATTGGCTATTGATAACAATGTTATATATGGCTATAGTTAACACTGTCATGATTGGCTATTGATAACAATGTTATATATGGCTATAGCTAACACTGTTATATATGGATATAGTCAAAGCTGTCGTAGATGGCTATAGCTAGCAATTATGTATGGCTATAGCTAACACTGTCATGATTGGCTATTGATAACAATGTTATATATGGCTATAGCTAACACTGTCATGATTGGCTATTGATAACAATGTTATATATGGCTATAGTTAACACTGTCATGATTGGCTATTGATAACAATGTTATATATGGCTATAGTTAACACTGTCATGATTGGCTATTGATAACAATGTTATATATGGCTATAGTTAACACTGTCATGATTGGCTATTGATAACAATGTTATATATGGCTATAGTTAACACTGTCATGATTGGCTATTGATAACAATGTTATATATGGCTATAGTTAACACTGTCATGATTGGCTATTGATAACAATGTTATATATGGCTATAGCTAACACTGTCATGATTGGCTATTGATAACAATGTTATATATGGCTATAGTTAACACTGTCATGATTGGCTATTGATAACAATGTTATATATGGCTATAGTTAACACTGTCATGATTGGCTATTGATAACAATGTTATATATGGCTATAGTTAACACTTTCATGATTGGCTATTGATAACAATGTTATATATGGCTATAGTTAACACTGTCATGATTGACTTTTACCAACAATTATATAGATATAATTAACACCGTCATGGATGGATATTGATAACAATGTTATATATGGCTATAGTTAACACTGTCATGATTGGCTATTGATAACAATGTTATATATGGCTATAGTTAACACTGTCATGATTGGCTATTGATAATAATGTTATATATGGCTATAGTTAACACTGTCATGATTGGCTATTGATAACAATGTTATATATGGCTATAGTTAACACTGTCATGATTGGCTATTGATAACAATGTTATATATGGCTATAGTTAACACTGTCATGATTGGCTATTGATAACAATGTTATATATGGCTATAGTTAACACTGTCATGATTGGCTATTGATAACAATGTTATATATGGCTATAGTTAACACTGTCATGATTGACTTTTACCAACAATTATATAGATATAATTAACGCCGTCATGGATGGATATTGTTAATAGTGTTATGAATGACTAAGACTAATCATACCATGGGAAACTATGGGTCACATTATCATGTTATTAGTTAACATTATTACTGGTAACTGTGAGTATTAGTGTCATGAATGACTATATGTAATTGTATCATAAATGGGCATGGGTAATTGTGTCATGCATGGCTATTTTCATTAGTGTCATAGATTGCTATGATTAACAGAGTCATGGTTGGCACTGGTTAACAGTGTCAAGGTTTTCCATGAAAGTCATGGATGTCTATTGGTAATAATGACAAAGGTGTCTATGGTTAGCATGTAATGGATGGCTATTGGTAATAGTGGCAAAGGTTGGCTATGGTTAGCATGTCATGTATGGCTATTGGTAATAGTGTCAAGGGATGGCTATGGTTAACAGTTTCATGGATAGCTATTGGTAATAGTGTCAAAGGTTGGCTATGGTTAGCATGTCATGGATGGCTATTGGTAATAGTGTCAAGTGATAGCTATGGTTAACAGTTTCATGGATGGCTATTGGTAATAGTGTCAAAGGTTGGCTATGGTTAACATGCCATGGATGGCTATTGGTAATAGTGTCAAAGGTTGGCTATGGTTAACATGCCATGGATGTCTATTGGTAAGTAGTGTTAAGGATTGCAATGGTTAATATTGTCATGGATTGCTATGGTTGATATTGTCATGGATTGCTATGGTCAATATTGTCATGGATTGCTATGGTTAATAGTTTCATGGATGCTTCTGGGTAATTGTGTCATATGGTTATGGGTAATTGTGTCATATGGTTATGGATAATAGTGTCAGATGTGGCTATCGTTAATATTGTCATGAATAGCTACGTTTAACAGTGTCATGGTGGATGTATATTGGTAATAATGTCATGCATGGTTATGGTTAACAGTGTAACGTATGAATATGGGCAAAGGTGAAATGGATAGATAATGAGTAATGGCAATAGATGGCAATAAGCAATTTTGTTATATATCACTACGGACAATAAGATTATGGATGGCTACCACAACAAGGTCCGGGCAATACGGTCATGAATGGCTACGAGCAATAATGTCATGGATGGCTACGGACAAAAAGGTCATGGATGGCTACGGGAAATAAGGTCATTGATGGCTACGGGCAATAAGGTCATGAATGGCTTCGGATAATAAGGTCATGGATGGCTACGGGCAAGAAGGTCATTGATGGCTACGGGCAATAAGGTCATGGATGGCTATGGGCAATAAGGTCATGGATGGCTACGGACAATAGGTCATGGATGGCTAAGGGAAATAAGGTCATTGATGGCTACAGGCAATAAGGTCATGAATGGCTTCGGATAATAAGGTCATGGATGGCTACGGGCAACAAGGTCATTGATGGCTACGGGCAATAAGGTCATGGATGGCTAGGGGCAATAAGGTCATGGATGGCTACGGGCAGCAATGTCATGGATGGCTACAGGCCACAAGGTCATGGATCGCTACAGGCAATGAGGTCGTGGATGGATATAAGTGATAACGACACGTATACCTATTATTAATTGCTTCGTCGATAGCGGCGAAATTGTGGTAAGTCGTAAAACAGCAGTGAGACAAAGGCTGATAAATAATATATGATAAACGTAGATTGGTTGACCTTCTTGATCAGGAGGGATTAAAACGTATAGTCCCAGAGCGAATTAGATTGTACTATATAATGCTCAAGACGAATTTTCTAAACCAAATTGATAAAATTGGCGTTAAAAATTTGCATTGGGTACTGTAACAGACAGCATCCTTCAAAATGTCAAAGTACGTTAGAATATTTTGTAAAACTCAAAATGCATTTTCAAAAATGCCTTTGTAAAATAGGTAATGAACAACTGAAGGCGTTTTCAATGAACTTTGCAATGTCTGGTAGTACCGTTAACATTAATACTAATAATGTGGTATGAATATGGTAAATGAAGTTTGTGCATTGTCTTGAAACCCTTTATCAGATAATGATGATATAAATGATATTGACGCATTAGTAAGTCTGAAAATCGTGATGACACTTTATTGGATTTTCAAACGCTTGTTGATGAAATGTACATTACCTTATTGTCGTATTCTGAATGGTGGCGTGAGTGAAGTAAAATTATTATGATGAACAGAATGGTAGAGCACGCTTGCTCAGCAATTAGTTTAACAAGAAAGAAAGAGCCGGGACAGTTGCAAAGTTTGTCCGCCATTATTGATTTTAAGAAGGCATTGGACTTTATGAGTTTCAATATCCTTTATTATACATGTGGCGTGCCTACAGTTTGGTATATAAGTATCATTACCCCTCCTGAAATTTCAACAGCGCGTGGCCCTCTGTTTTACATATGTGATACAGCGGCTCCAGCAATGCCATATAATTAATGTTGTATGCTGAAATAGTAGAATAATTGCTGCTTTGAGTCAAACAATATCAGCAAAGATGAATGTAATATGCTCAGGCCCGTTAAACGCATTTTACAAATAGTTATTTTAACAAAAACGACAAACTTAAGAAAACAGCAAATATTTTGGCTTTCCTGCCACTGTTGAGATAAGGTATGACGTACAAAAGCAGATTAAATGTACGAAATTATTCCGACTCGTTGCCTGAAACTGACACGATGTGTTTTTCCTTAAAATTAAGATACATATAGAACAAATAATCATTCGGATCTGAAGAGGAAACTAAATTTGATTAATACTAATTACATTTTTAAAGTAAATTTGATTAATAATAATTACATTTTTAAAGTATGGATATAAATATATGCCATATAATTACCTTCTTATTATTGAAATTGACATGAAATTACTATGCATTTGTGTTATATGGTGAGCACAACATTGACCCTAATATACTCTCGGTATGTGGTTAGAGATTTAACTCCGCAATACACATAATGTACTTTCCCATACATGTTTAGAGAGTTAGCACCACAATACACATAATGTATTCTCATTACGTGGTTAAATAGGTAGCACCATATAATCATAATTACCTCTCGGTATGTAGTTGGAGAGTTGGCACCACATTATGAACTAACGGTATGTGCTTAGAGACTTAGATTCACATTACCCATTATGTACGCTAGGTGTGTGGTTAGAGAGTTAGCACCACATTTTCCACCATTATATAGTCTCAATACGTTGTAAAAGAGTTAGCACCACATTATCCATAACGTACTCTCGGTATGTGGTTCGAGAGTGAGCACGACATTAACCATAGTGGATTGTTGGTATTTCGATAGAGAGTTAGCACCTCATTGCCCATATTATACTCTCAATACGTGGTGAGAGAGTTGGCACCACATTACTCATAATGTATTCTCGGTACGTGGTTTGACAGTTACCAACACATTACATATAACGTACCCTCAATACATGGTTAGAGAGTTAGCACCACATTACCCACAATGTACGCCTATCACGATGTTAGCGAATTAGCACCACATTGTCCATAATGTGCTCTTAATACGTGGTTAGATAATTCGGACCACATTACCCATAATGCACTCTCAGTATATGGTTAGAGAGTTAGCACCACATTACCCTTAATGTGCTCTTAATACGTCTTTAGACCGTAAGCATCTTAAAGCACTCTCGGACCACATTACCCATAATGTACTCTGGGTATGTGGTTAGAATGTTAGCACCACCTTACCCATAATGTACTCTCAATATAGCGCTAGATAGATAGCACTTCAATCGATGTAATCTCAATAAATTATTATAGGTTTAGAACCAGATAATCCATAATGTACTCATGGTATGGTGGTAAGCGAGTTAGCAACACATTACGTTTAATATACTCTCGGTATGTCAGTAGATTTTGCACCACTTTACCCATAATGTACTCTCGGTATATGGTTAGAGAGTTTGCACCACATTTTCCATAATGTACTCTCAATGCATGGTTAGAGATTTAGCACAACGTTACCCACAATGTACTCTCGGTTTCTTGTTAGCGAGTTAGCACCCCATTACCCATAATGTACTCTCGGTATGTGGTTAGAGACTTAGCACCACCTTACCCATACTGCTTCTCTCAGCATGTGGCTATAGTTTACCAAAATATTACCCATAATATAATATCAATTCATGGTTAGAGAGTTAGCACCACGTTACCCATAATGAACTCTAGGTATGTAGTTGAAGAGTTAGTAACGCATTATACATAATGAACTCTCGATGTGTGGTTAGAGAGATGGCACCACATTACTAAGAATATACATTCAACACTTGGATAAAGAGTAAGCACAACATTTTCCAAAGTGATCTCTTGATATGTGGATAGAGAGTTAGTACGTCGTAACCAGTACGATACTATCATTACGTGGTTAGAGACTTAGCGCCACATTACCCATAATGTACTCGCGGTATGTGGTTAGAGACTTAGCGCCACATTACCCATAATGTACTCGCGGTATGTGGTTAGAGACTTAGCACCACATTGCTTAACATTCTGTTTGGGCACTGTACAAATGATGATACAATTATTTCAATCATTAATACGACAGATGTTTGTTTTTTTTGGACGCAAGTTCCATATATTATTCTGCTGCCGACTTTACGGTGGTTTTTTTGTTGTTGCTGTTTTTGGATTTTTCTATTTATTCTTAACATACATTGACATAATATGCAGTCATTTTCACTCAGAAAATCATTCAAGTATTGCATGTTTCAACTGTCATATATCATAGCTCGTTTTCACAGAGAGCACATGCTATTTATTTTTTAACAGTTCCTTATTTATATTATTGCTTTATTGGTATCATTCTGAGTTATCAGACTGTAGCTTGTGTAATTGGTTAATGGCCAACGAAATTGCCACAGAAAAGAAAAAAAAAACTTTGTAAGTGCATGGGACATGGATTTTGTACAGTCATATCTCAGATTATGTTCTCTCCGTTCGAGTACGGTATTTGCCGTGAAACTTTCGTGCACGTGTTTATACATATTTCTCAATATCTAATAGTTTATACATATTTCTCAATATCTAATTGTTTATACATATTTCTCAATATCTAATAGTTTATACATATTTCACAATATCTAATAGTTTATACATATTTCACAATATCTAATAGTTTATACATATTTCACAATATCTAATAGTTTATACATATTTCACAATATCTAATAGTTTATACATATTTCACAATATCTAATAGTTTATACATATTTCACAATATCTAATAGTTTATACATATTTCACAATATCTAATAGTTTATACATATTTCACAATATCTAATAGTTTATACATATTTCTCAATATCTAATAGTTTATACATATTTCACAATATCTAATAGTTTATACATATTTCACAATATCTAATAGTTTATACATATTTCACAATATCTAATAGTTTATACATATTTCACAATATCTAATAGTTTATACATATTTCACAATATCTAATAGTTTATACATATTTCACAATATCTAATAGTTTATACATATTTCACAATATCTAATAGTTTATACATATTTCACAATATCTAATAGTTTATACATATTTCACAATATCTAATAGTTTATACATATTTCACAATATCTAATAGTTTATACATATTTCTCAATATCTAATAGTTTATACATATTTCACAATATCTAATAGTTTATACATATTTCTCAATATCTAATAGTTTATACATATTTCTCAATATCTAATAGTTTATACATATTTCACAATATCTAATAGTTTATACATATTTCACAATATCTAATAGTTTATACATATTTCACAATATCTAATAGTTTATACATATTTCACAATATCTAATAGTTTATACATATTTCACAATATCTAATAGTTTATACATATTTCACAATATCTAATAGTTTATACATATTTCACAATATCTAATAGTTTATACATATTTCTCAATATCTAATAGTTTATACATATTTCACAATATCTAATAGTTTATACATTTTTCACAATATCTAATAGTTTATACATATTTCACAATATCTAATAGTTTATACATATTTCACAATATCTAATAGTTTATACATATTTCACAATATCTAATAGTTTATACATATTTCACAATATCTAATAGTTTATACATATTTCACAATATCTAATAGTTTATACATTTTTCACAATATCTAATAGTTTATACATATTTCACAATATCTAATAGTTTATACATATTTCACAATATCTAATAGTTTATACATATTTCTCAATATCTAATAGTTTATACATATTTCACAATATCTAATAGTTTATACATATTTCTCAATATCTAATAGTTTATACATATTTCTCAATATCTAATAGTTTATACATATTTCACAATATCTAATAGTTTATACATATTTCACAATATCTAATAGTTTATACATATTTCACAATATCTAATAGTTTATACATATTTTTCAATATCTAATAGCGAGGGTTTTTCTTTACATATAATAATTATATTTATATGACAAAATGCATCGGTTTCTCATCAAAGATTTATTGTTCTATAGGTCAGCCGTCGAATTCGTATCGATTAGTATCGATTAGTATCGATTAGTATCGATTAGTATTAGGTCTTAGACTTATTATCATGAAGCTGTTTAAATAGAAAGACAATTTACATTTCAAGGCAGTATCTAAACATCTTAATATTAGCATGAAGTCAATGTATTATCATTCACATCATTGCAGAATGCCTATTATTTTGTAAAATAACATGTGGCATCAATAACTAGGTTTAATATAGAAGGGGCGAGTAAACTACCCTGTTGTACAATCGTAGAAATATTTATGTAGTCGTTGATGTTGTAAATACATCAATTCACTATGTTCTACATTACACAGATTATGCAGTAACTAGTAGGGATATAAACAGATCCATCATCCGGCAGATAGGATCTCAACGACAGTTTCATAATGTGTCGAAACATGCAGTTGAAAGCATTGAACAGGTCAATTAAATCTGCACATACATAATGTCCATGATTTATGCCCTTCGCCATTCCCCAGTGATAATAACCAAAACAAATTGGCGGTTATATCCACACCTTAGCGCGGCAATAATAGGGTAAAGATGCTACTGAAATATGCATTCAATTGGCCACACGCCGCTCTTTCAAAGAGATTTGGTAAAGTTGCCAAATGCTTGTTGATCAATAATTACGTTCATCTAGAGATCCATATTATTATACCCTCTGGATGCTCTTGGTAGGCTTCATTAGTTTAGTAATTTGTGTGAATTAATGGTTAACTAATGATTACATTTGTAATTGGACATCGCAATTACCAATATAGTACAATGAAGACATTTGGTTGTTAAACATATGAGCATCATTTGTCAGCGCTCGTACCGATGATCTTCCGATATAATACGTCTTCTCTTTTGAAACATTTCCAGAACTGAAATTTCTGTAGGAATATTATGGATGCCATAAATTGCTTCAACGCTGGCATGCATTTGTAGATCAGTCCTACTCGTCTCATTGTCTATAACTTAAACGGCATGGCCAGAACAAGTAAACAGAAGTCTCAATAAAGCGTTGTGGGTTTTTCTTGTATGGTCTTCTGCTTCATGAGGTGGTACTCATCGAGTTTCCTAATTAGGGACATAATCTACCCCCAATAAACATCATCAATGTCATCACATATATGGAACATATGCTACGGCACTTAGCTGAGATAATCCACGAGAGTCCCCCAATAGACATACAGTAACATGGGTTGCACCCAATACACGTTATTAATGACATGAAATATGCGCAACACATAAGGGTTCTCAGATGAGATCCTCTATGAGAACCCCAACATACAGAAGTTGTTTGAAACCGTGTGATATGTATTTGCTTATTACATAGTTGATACTATCCGACCTCTGAACACTGTGCTGATGGCATGGTGTCAATCAGTTTGCCAAGTGTCATAACAAACGTCATTAAAGTGAGCATATTTAGGCAGTCACTTTGGTAAATTTCATAACACATGACATTCTGCCGTATATATGTGGACAATTATTATATCATACAACACATCATTATGCTGAGCATATGTAGGCAGTCACTTTGGCTAGTTTCGTAACACATGCCATTGTGTCGTTTATATGTGGACAATTACTTTGGCCAGTGACATACAATACGGCATTATGCTGACCATATTGGGCCAGTCACTTTGGCCATTTACAAATAACATTATGTTGGTCAAAAGGCTCCAATTACATTCGCAGGTGTCATAACACACATGATAATGTTAATAATCTATTCGACCATTGATTTAACAGGTGGCATTACCCTGATCATAAGGGGACAATCACTTTGATCAGTGTAATATCATTCGGCATTCTGCTGATCATGGTTTTGTGCGAGATAAATCGACATTTGATGGGTTACAGTCATTAATGAAACAATAAACTAGAGCTTCACTCCGCAGATTCCTATTTCGCCCCTGAGATTGCAGTAATTAAAGTCAATCTTAGAAAATTAATCACATCCCAGTCAAGTTTAACAATTCATTCTTCATCGCATAATATTTTTTATTATTTCTAAATTTCAGTCGATTGAAAAAGACAGTCGAAGTTTTTGACAAGATCAGAACAACCCAAAACATACAAAAGATCAGTTTGATTTAAAAAAAACTTTGACTTGAATAGTTTTTGGCACACTACATCATTTTAATAAACAACGAAAACAGAAATAAATGTGTGCCGTATTCAGCAATGCCCGTGAAAACCAACGAAAATTAAGTAGTAGCGATGCATTTCGGTTGTTTCTTGTCTGATTGCTTCAAATACTTAGACCTTTTGTTGCGTTGTCAGAGACATAAAGCCACCGCCAAAACGTCTAAGTATTCTTCATCGGCCTGACGTAAATACATGATCCAGTCATTAAAATCTGTGTATGATCTACAAGAGGCGGAAAAAGGAACTCAATAACGCGTACAGCGTTGAACGGATGTGATTTCCCAGAGCTCATACAATAAACATCAGCATTCATTGAAACTAGACTGGAACCGGTTCAAAATCTTTAGTACAATCATTGCAATAAGAAAAAGAAAGAAACAAATTATTATATTCCATTGGCTGTTGGTTGCTCGATTTCTTCGCTCCTGATCATACACATTCTTTCATAAAAACCATATGGTGATAAGGGATTTATGCGGAATGTTGGTGATTAGATAGTGCAATACCATAAGACGTGTGCCTATATTAATCAGCAATATTTCCAGTATCATTTAGCCGCATTTAAAGTGGTAGAGTGTGTCTTGACGTTAAGCAGCTGAATGTATATATATATATATATATATATATATATATATATATATATATATATATATATATATATATATATATATATATATATATATATATATATATGTATGTATGTATGTATGTATGTATGTATGTATGTATGTATGTCAATTTAGCTTTGCTTTCTGTATCAAAAGCCCATGGCATGTGCCAATGTTAGGCGTGCGCTATACTATCATAATCTTATCCAGAAATATATCATTCGTTCATTTGTGTGTCTCCTTAATTGTCTCTCTCACCATCCCCAGTCGAGCTCTCACCCCGTATCTTCGTGCAGTTAAACTCAGTATTCATACAATATGCAATTTACAAGGTAGAGAACTATGATAAGTATTGCAATGACAAATATGTAACAGTTACATAGACATAATTAATGATATATGACATCATCGCTTCTTTGTTGTAACTCAGTGGAATAATGTTTAATATCTACGTTCATACACATTCATATATTTAATCTGTCTTCTTTGTGAATCAATCAGATGATGAAAACAACTGTGCAATTAAATAGAACACATCTTAATAAAAGTGAGGTCATCATTCCGAATCCATTTTATGGCATTTGTTGCAGAAATCAGGTGTTAGGTTCCTGCATAATTGTTTTTTGCAAAATTACGTGTTGAGTTCCTGCATAAAATATGTCCACTGACGCTTTGCAATTTATAAAGACTTCGGTGATCATTAAGTCCATATGCATTGGGCAATGACCTAACATGTAAGAACCAAACCCATCCGACCTTATCAATGTTATGAAGATAAGCGCCAAGAAGAATTTAAAACGTATTAGCTAAATTTTACTGTAAAAGATTTATGACCGACAAGAGGATGGGGCCGGGGACAACCGGGAATACATTCCGTCGGGCCGATATACACTTTATCATTTTAAAAACGTTTAGTTTTAACAAGAACTATTAGAGGCCAGGGTGCTTCTTACCCCCAGAGCACGTGATCGCTCTCTACGGTCCTAAATATAATCATTATTTGTTAAGTTTATGGTCTCAAGATTAGCATATGAACAATGGCAACAGTGTATGACGTATTGCATTACTGACATTTATGAATTATTAAATTGTCTGAACCGACCAGAAACCTGATGTTTCTTTTAAGTTTAATCAATTTATTTGATTGCGAGATTGTTATAGTACACATGTAAATTGCGAGATTGTTATAGTACACATGTAAATTGCGAGATTGTTATAGTACACATGTAAATTGCGATATTGTTATAGTACACATGTAAATATATACACATTGTAACATAGTGTATATATTTACATGATCGTTAAAACATATATCTAAAGTGATTTTTCTTGTATTTATGAATATTGTTGCGTATAATGCGCTACAATTCCTTCCTAATATATCATGTTTTAGTTTTAAAAAATAAACATAAAACCATGTAAGTTGTATAGAGAACATTTGCTCGCTTAGAATGATCAAAGAATATATTTCAAAGAATTGGCGCAAATAACTGAGTTTTTTTTTCACAGACGAGAATCCGCGAGTGACAATACTTTACATTTTCACCAATGAGTCGAAATATATCCGTTAATCACCAAGATCAGCCATATTGTCGTTTTATTTTATACTCAAATGATTTGCAGCAAGATTGCTGACATATATCGGACTATTCTTTGTGATACAATTTATGTTCTGATGAGTAAGTGTGTAAATATACGCAGTATTGTAATTAGTCTTCCAATTCAAGTCCAAATAGTCTGTATTGTAGTCATATCATTATAGATATTGTAAAGCGCATAGAGTTTCTAAAGATTAGGTATCATACAAAGTCCTTATTATTATTATTATTATTATTATTATTATTATTATTATTAAATAGCTAATTTAAAACGATATTTAAAACAATATGTGCACCAGTAGCATAAGAAAACAGATCCAAGTTCTTGGTCATAATGTTGTCGCCTATGCAATGCAAGTTTAAATTTTATTTCACGTCTTGCAGTAGATTATCGTATTCATTTAACTTTGAACATTCTGTAATTCACTGCCTAATATAAAATAATGGCATTTATTTCATACTGTTATGTGTACACCTAAACAAGACAATACATAATACTGTCTCTTTAAAATTATTCTTCATGTCAACATATTCCTATACATTCTAATTAACTTGCATATGTGATTCTGGCTTTCTTATCAAAAGTATCTGCATTTGTTATTCTCTAAATATTTCTTGCCCTTTTTGCGTTATAATTCCTGAATATGCTTCACACACCGGAAGATAAATTACAACGAATTGTACGATGTCTTTCGATACAATCTTTGACCACGCCGACCATTCATTAAGCTCTATTGCAATGACAAACGTTTTATATAGACCCACCAATAGTTAAGGTATTTAATTTTGCATTGACATTCAGTGTTCTTTATACGGACTAGAGAATGTCACTGTGCTGTGCAGCTTGTATTAGAGTACATAAGGACGGTTGTGTGCTAACTGGACCCAGCAGGCGATATAGCGGTTGGACCAATTTTGCGACTCAAATTGCACTCATTTTGTCTGTTTCGTTCATTTGTAAACAATGTTTCACTCAACATTGTGCCAAAAATGTGCAACGCTTCGTTTGGACTCTGTATTTAGTTACTTGAAATTGCAATTGGCAGGCAATATTTGTCGGAAACACAAATGTTGCAGATGGGTAATTTAACTTGCAGCTTTCAAGCAAACATATATATTTTGCCCAATCATCACAAATGAAGCTTGCAATTCTCTACCAGTAACAGACTTAAACGCATGCAAATTTGTATCGAAGATGACAATTGGTCTTAGGTTCACATATTTGCTTAGTGATTAAATTCCCAGATTAGTTTATTCACTAGATTACAAGATTAGCTAATGACTAAGTATGACTTATGACCTATTTATCATATCAACTTTGAATACAAAGAGACTTAAATATTCTGATGTGTTAATTTATTCAGGTAACTTTTTGAACACAGACTGAATTTACATACATATTTTAAATTCTAATTAAAGAACTTGCGAAGTTATGAAATCTAAAGAATGTGCAATATGACCTTCTTAAATATGCAAGGAGTTTAAACTTATACGATATTGTTCTGGTATAACAGTTTATTTATGTGACATGCATATGTCGTGTTGCCTCTAAGTCTGGGATGCATTACATGTACTTCCGGATAATCTTTCATAGCTAGTCATGAATATGTATCACCTCTGTGTATTAAATCCACGTTTTAAACTATTCATGGACTCTCAGCATTCCCTTTTGAATACATTAAAGAGTGCGTACCTGTTTCATAATAACTTTTAATCGTTCTAAAATGTAACGCATATGATGCTATCAAAACATCGTTTGTTTCAAAGGGCAACAATGCTGAGATAGGTATTACAATTATGAAATGTATTTAGTTTTGGATAACATTTTGCCGAGATGATATATTATCCTAATACGTCCAACTCAACCAACAAAAAAGATGATTAGCATTACTAAAGTACGATGGTTGGGGTATCTGCCATTAATCAGATGGTTCACGTTATTAACGTAGACGTACTAACCGTTAATCAGACTGTTCACGTTATTGACGTAGACGTACTAACCGTTAATCAGATGGTTCACGTTATTAACGTAGACGTAGCAACCGTTAATCAGATGGATCACGTTCTTAACGTGGACGTAGTAACCATCAATCAGATGCTTCACATTGTTAACGTAGACGTACTAACCGTTAATCAGATGGTTCACGTTCTTAACGTGGACGTAGTAACCAGCAATCAGATGCTTCACGTTGTTAACGTCGACGTAGTAACCATTAATCCCATGGTAGGCTTCACTTACATGGACGTAGGAGCCATCAACAAGATGGTAGGCGTTAGTCAAGCAGAGATTGTAACAATTAGTAAGACGGTAGGCGTTAGTCAAGCAGAGGTTGTAACAATTAGTAAGACGGTAGGCGTTACTGCAGTAGTAGTTGTTGTAGGGTTTATCATCATTTTCCAACACACGATAGGATATACATGGCGGCCAGTATTATTGGTGGAGGAAGAACCCAGGAAAACCACCAGAAAGAACCATCGACCCATGAGGAGCTACTGGCAAGCTTTCTCACATACCCACATTAGTCGAATCTTAGACTTGAACCCACTCAGACAGAGGTGAGATGGCAGTTTTCCGTAACGAAGAGTGCTTTACACCACTCGGCCACTTGGGATCCCTCGTTACAGCAGCAGAGTTTCGAACCATTAATTCTATGGAAGGCATTACTAACGTTGACGTTGTAACAATGCATTTTATATTACATTTCAACATTAATGTCAAGTTGTTATTTAATACTTATTCATCAATCTTTTTATATGTATGACACCGTAAACTGCAAACCATGGGAAGATTGATCCAATTCAAACGTGAATACAAAAGGAGTGCAAATCAAATACAAAGGGTAACAAATAGTATGCAAAGGAAATGCAGGATTGTCCAAATTACCCTTTTTAGAATCTCTACGACAGATAAACCTCTATCAGTGCTAAACGTTTAATGCCAACATCTTTAAGATTCGTATATATCACCTGCAAGAATGTTTACCTACGGCTACTCCGGTGTTTGAGAATCGAACGCGTTGCTAATTTTGTTCTCGTGCATATCATGGATAGTACAGAATACATATGTATATTTCAGGGCGCCACCTTTGCCCCAGTGAAGTGGCCACCGATGAAACACATACTCCATATTTATTCCTATTTAGTAGTGACTTCTATTGGGAAATAGACTAATACAGTAACCGCTTCAATTGTTTTGATGTTAGCATGTACAGATATGACATTCCGCATAACTGAAAACATTACTGTTGGTGAGTTTTAATTACAACAAACAACAAGAAAGATTCCAGTTGATTATGACATAATACAATTTGTTTAAGATTTGTATTTTAAGTAAATTTGCCTTTAATCTCAAACATAGGCCTTATAATTTCATTGTAAATCCCCAAAGTCCTTCACACCCTAAATTGCATATCAAAAGGTTTCTTGTATCGTTAAGTTTCAAACATTTATATACTTACAGCCGATGATTTAAAAATGCAATGTTAAATTAGTTTAGTTACATCCATTCAAGAATTGTAAAGTTTCTAAAGCTGGTATGCGCTAAGATATATCTTAGCTTGCTTTTATGGATATCTGCGTCTGTGATCCCACACTCAAACAAGCATTATAAAACTGTACAATCAACATCGGATATTGGCAACATGACAAAGATCTCGAAGAACTGTGTAAGATTGATCGATTTGAGGATCTGGGTATGGTTGATCCACATGAAGATCCAGGAAAAATTGGTACACATTATGGATCTAATACTTATCGTGTTGTTATATAGGCAGTCGTACTTCAATTCGTGTTGTTATATAGGCAATACTTCAATTCGTGTTGTTATATAGGCAGTCACACTTCAATTCGTGTTGTTATATAGGCAGTCATACTTCAATTCGTGTTGTTATATAGGCAGTCATACTTCAATTCGCGTTGTTATATAGGCAGTCATACTTCAATTGGATTTTTTCCATTGTTTGTCTGTCGTAAAGCAAAGTGGAAGAAAGGTCTAAAAGGCTGCGTGATTTTGAAATAAAACGGTTTTCGTCAGTAATTTTATATATGTATGCATACACATAACTATAAAAGTTAAGACAAGAACCAAAGAAAAAGAAAACATTAAACGTTAAACGACATAATGTTTGTATGAATAAAGGTTTATTAACGTTTTGATGCAGTTGTATCGGCGTTTACACTGTTAAACAGATAAGTAGAAATTAACATAATTTATTGCATTTCCCAATTTATGTGTCTACGTTTCTTAAATGGTCTGACAAAGAACATTACTTTGTTCAACAGATTTTGTCCTGGAAGAAAGACGTAATAGCGATCGAGTGAGCTCAATAACGTCTTTTATGTATGATTTATCTGTGTAATATTGGTAACAATTACAAGGGTAATTACAAAGGTAATTACAAGGGTAATTCACAGAACAAAATAAAAGCGATTACAAGGTTCATTCAGAGAACAATACTTCGAAAGTCCCGCAGCGTGCTTAATTAAATGTAGAGTAACACTATCGAGCATTCAATAACATGCGCATGGTACTGATGTTATTCCAGTACTCAGAGTTACAGATTTTCGTACATTAATTTTAATTTCTCCACGATTGGTCAGCGAAATGCCCTACGTACAGCTGTTATAACTAGCATACGCGTGTGTTAAACATTCAAAATCTACATATTTGTCCAACTTTAAAAACCTGACCCAGTTTTTTCTACGTTTTCGTTTGTTTTGGAGGAAAAGCAGGCACGATAAGAACAACTTTTGGACAGCAACCAATTCGTTGACGTGCACAAAGAATTATCTAACTCTAGGCGCAAATTAGAGCCAAATATGTAATCCAATCAATCAGCTACAATCTACAATCGTTTGAGCTTATACAAAGTATTGTATATTTGCAAAGCAATGCAAATTAGCGTAATCAAACTTCTCTCAACTGTGGCAATTCAACTCCATACGAGTTGTAAAATCGAATATATACATATTAGTAACTGGTCTAGGATAATCGTGTCTCCTTTTCATACTCTTTATAAAGCACCATGTGACAGATCCACCCCATTATCATTGAAGTATACGGTGTGATCTCAATTTAAAGGTGTCATCTCAATTTAACGGCTAAAACTGCTGCCTGTATTGCGTTGCTGGAATCAACATTAAGGTCAGGTATGTTTGACCCCAGATTTTACTTCATTTAGAGTTGTCGTCAGTGTAATGTTTTCTCTCCATTACATGAGGATTGTATTCCCACTTTGATCTTTACATCATTTGTAAGGGCTTGGTAGATTGAGGTTAGCAGAAAATAGTCTTTACATTGTACTTTTGACAACATGGAAATTTAAATATGGATGTCATCAACTGTCACTTGAACAAACAGTCTGTGTTCGTTAGTTTGTGAATATCAAACATATTTTTAAAGGCCAAGCCATTCACATTCATCTTTTCATTGACGTAGAGGTTCTAGAATCATCCTTGTCCTCAGTACAATTGTTCTGCTGCATATGTTCTTGACTTCGTCATTTGAAGTTAAGTTCTGAAACGAACAAAATGAAATAAAATTATTTGTTCCAGCGACAGTTTGCTAAATATAACTTCGCCGATTACGAAATTAGTATAATGTAACCTATTACTGCTAAAGTATTTTTCTACCACTCCCTACCCCACCCGTCATATTTTAAAACGAAAAGCATCAAATATTTAAAGCGAAATGCGCAACACATAGAGGTTTCATTCATCAATGTATAATTATAAACCTTATTGTCATCAGAGAATTACTAACATGATAAGCTTGTCTCAAAGCAAACAGACGTGCCTTTTCTAACATGGCCATCATATTTGGGTAGGGGAGTCTATTGTTTAAGACAGCGGGAGCAATAGTGTTTACTGAGGTACTTTGTGAGTTACATGAACATGTAAACAAGAGTTACGCCTCTGGGACTCCATATTTTGTTCACTTTATGGGAGAAATATAAAGGCTGGACTTTCACATTTTGAATGCAGACAACACACATTTATTACATTCAGTATATCTCTTACAGCGGGCTTTTTCCAGGAGTTGGTAAAAGACATTAAGCAGGCTTTCTTTTCGACCTGGACTTCCATTTGGTTAGCAACGCGAACAAGATGGCATGGTTAGGAATTCATTGGCGACAATACAGTTAGAATTTTGTAAAATTGTAATTAGGTGGGTGCACAATCTGCCGAGGCAGTAATGCAATACCACGTCAGTTATCATTATCTACAATACATAAGTGTCGTATGCGTATTGGAAGCCATTATGACCAAAATTCGTAGAGTAATGACCAAGGTTCATATCATCAGTCTGGGAGAAACATTTGAATTACATGTGTCATAAATACAGCAAATACTTGTGCTGACACTGGCAAAAATGGTTAAAGAAAATAATTTTTTCATGTCATCGAAGTATTTTATGCAAATAACTTTTCTTTCAATAAAGCGATTTGCACAATTTAGGTACTAAGGAATGTTAAATTAATAATTGCAAGATTTATCCGCTCTGACAAATACTTAATAAGAAAACGTACACATTAATTAGATCCAATCTGGTAAATGTAAGACTAATTACACATTAATTAGATCCAATCCAGTAAATGTAAGACTAATTACACATTAATTAGATCCAATCCATTAAATGTTAGACTAATTACACATTAATTAGATCCAATCAAGTAAATGTAAGACTAATTACACATTAATCAGATCCAATCCAGTAAATGTAAGACTAATTACACATTAATTAGATCCAATCCATTAAATGTAAGACTAATTACACATTAATTAGATCCAATCCATTAAATGTAAGACTAATTACACATTAATTAGATCCAATCCATTGTAAGACTAATTACACATTAATTAGATCCAATCCAGTAAATGTAAGACTAATTACACATTAAATAGATCCAATCCAGTAAATGTAAGACTAATTACACATTAATTAGATCCAATCCATTAAATGTAAGACTAATTACACATTAATTAGATCCAATCCATTAAATGTAAGACTAATTACACATTAATTAGATCCAATCCATTAAATGTAAGACTAATTACACATTAATTAGATCCAATCCATTAAATGTAAGACTAATTACACATTAATTAGATCCAATCCATTAATTTTAAGACTAATTACACATTAATTAGATCCAATCCATTAAATGTAAGACTAATTACACATTAATTAGATCCAATCCATTTAATGTAAGACTAATTACACATTCATTAGATCCAATCCATTAAATGAAAGACTAATTACACATTAATTAGATCGAATCCAGTAAATGTAAGACTAATTACAAATTAATTAGATCCAATCCATTAAATGCAAGACTAATTACACATTAATTAGATCCAATCAAGTAAATGTAAGACTAATTACACATTCATTAGATCCAATCAAGTAAATGTAAGACTAATTACACATTAATTAGATCCAATCCATTAAATGTAAGACTAATTACACATTAATTAGATCCAATCCATTAAATGTAAGACTAATTACACATTAATTAGATCCAATCAATTAAATGTAAGACTAAGTACACATTAATTAGATCCAATCCAGTAAATGTAAGACTAATTACACATTAATTAGATCCAATCCATTAAATGTTAGACTAATTACACATTAATTAGATCCAATCAAGTAAATGTAAGACTAATTACACATTCATTAGATCCAATCCATTAAATGTAAGACTAAGTACACATTAATTAGATCCAATCCATTAAATGTAAGACTAAGTACACATTAATTAGATCCAATCCAGTAAATGTAAGACTAATTACACATTAATTAGATCCAATCCATTAAATGTTAGACTAATTACACATTAATTAGATCCAATCAAGTAAATGTAAGACTAATTACACATTCATTAGATCCAATCCATTAAATGTAAGACTAAGTACACATTCATTAGATCCAATCCATTAAATGTAAGACTAAGTACACATTAATTAGATCCAATCAAGTAAATGTAAGACTAATTACACATTCATTAGATCCAATCCATTAAATGTAAGACTAAGTACACATTAATTAGATCCAATCCATTAAATGCAAGACTAATTACACATTAATTAGATCCAATCCATTAAATGTAAGACTAAGTACACATTAATTAGATCCAATCCAGTAAATGTAAGACTAATTACAAATTAATTAGATCCAATCCATTAAATGTAAGACTAATTACACATTCATTAGATCCAATCCATTAAATGTAAGACTAATTACAAATTAATTAGATCCAATCCATTAAATGTAAGATTAATTACACATTAATTAGATCCAATCCATTAAATGCAAGACTAATTACACATTAATTATATCCAATCCATTAAATGTAAGACTAAGTACACATTAATTAGATCCAATCCAGTAAATGTAAGACTAATTACAAATTAATTAGATCCAATCCATTAAATGCAAGACTAATTACACATTAATTAGATCCAATCCATTAAATGTAAGACTAAGTACACATTAATTAGATCCAATCAAGTAAATGTAAGACTAATTACACATTAATTAGATCCAATCCATGAAATGTAAGACTAATTACACATTAATTAAATCTAATCCATTAAATGTAAGACTAATTACACATTAATTAGATCCAATCCATTAAATGTAAGACTAATTACAAATTAATTAGATCCAATCCATTAAATGTAAGACTAATTACAAATTAATTAGATCCAATCCATTAAATGTAAGACTAATTACAAATTAATTAGATCCAATCCATTAAATGTAAGACTAATTACACATTAATTAGATCCAATCCATTAAATGCAAGACTAATTACACATTAATTAGATCCAATCAAGTAAATGTAAGACTAATTACACATTAATTAGATCCAATCCAGTAAATGTAAGACTAATTACACATTAATTAGATCCAATCCATTAAATGTAAGACTAAGTACAAAATAATTAGATCCAATCCATTAAATGTAAGACTAATTACACATTAATTAGATCCAATCCATTAAATGCAAGACTAATTACACATTAATTAGATCCAATCCATTAAATCTAAGACTAAGTACACATTAATTAGATCCAATCCAGTAAATGTAAGACCAATTACAAATTAATTAGATCCAATCCATTAAATGCAAGACTAATTACACATTAATTAGATCCAATCCATTGAATGTAAGACTAAGTACACATTAATTAGATCCAATCAAGTAAATGTAAGACTAATTACACATTAATTAGATCCAATCCATTAAATGTAAGACTAATTACACATTAATTAGATCCAATCCATTAAATGTAAGACTAAGTACACATTAATTAGATCCAATCCAGTAAATGTAAGACTAATTACAAATTAATTAGATCCAATCCATTAAATGCAAGACTAATTACACATTAATTAGATCCAATCCATTAAATGTAAGACTAAGTACAAATTAATTAGATCCAATCCATTAAATGTAAGACTAAGTACACATTAATTAGATCCAATCCATTAAATGTAAGACTAATTACACATTAATTAGATCCAATCCAGTAAATGTAAGACTAATTACAAATTAATTAGATCCAATCCATTAAATGCAAGACTAGTTACAAATTAATTAGATCCAATCCAGTAAATGTAAGACTAATTACACATTAATTAGATCCAATCCATTAAATGTAAGACTAATTACACATTAATTAGATCCAATCCATTAAATGTAAGACTAAGTACACATTAATTAGATCCAATCCATTAAATGTGAGACTAATTACACATTAATTAAATCCAATCCAGTAAATGTAAGACTAATTACACACAATACAATAAAGTTATCTAGTATGTTTTCTCTGGCTGACAAATCTTCGATTATGAGGTGACTATATATATATATATATATATATATATATATATATATATATATATATATATATATATATATATATATATATATAAGGGCAACTGAAATGGGTAGTGGGGACTTGATGGAGGTTTGACGGGCAAAGCATTATAATCCTGTACTAAAAGTGGTCCATCATCCAACAGCCACAATAATATAAAGACTGTATATTGTCTCGAACGTCATCAAAATACACGCTCACGGGACCTTATTCTAAGAATCCATTTTTCTAAAAGAGAAAAGGTTAGACAGTCTATATATTATGCAATCTTAAGTTGCAAGTGGTTTGTGTGAAGTCAAAGATAATTTTTTCTTTTTGCCAAGCTTGCTGATGTTATCAATGGTTATATCGTCTACAGAAATAGTATTGAGAAAACGAAGAAAGATCCAATATGGAGGATACAAGTGTGCCACTTATTACCGATACAAATAAAAATGATCCACTTTGGTGTGCTGTATAGTCCACACAGAATCAAAATCAGAACTCATTAAATATGCATAAACATCGTCAGAATTCGTTTGTCAAATACTGACCGAATTCAGAGATTTAATAACTTTATACTCAGCTTGATGTTGACTTGAACTTTATCCAAACGATTTCTTGTTTGCCACGCACGCGATAAATGTACAGATTGTCATATTTTCCAAAGCCTTCAATCTAGATATTCAAATACATAATACTCCAAGCGATTTTTAACGGTTGTAGAGTGGCGGCAACAGGTGGCAATGTTCTTCCGTGTTGCACCTAATTAGAAACAGAGAACATATTGTATGTCAGTTGCTAGCAACCGTCCTCTACCTTTCTAAATATACGTTTTGTGAGGTAATTGTTAAATTCCACCCCACTTCCTTGCGAGCTCATAGTGATTATATGCAAGACTACCGGAAATGCGTTTAAACAACAATTAGTGTAACAAGTCTCGAAAAAAGCAGCATCCATCCAATAGTTTGTATGTGCTCTATGTTTATTTCGGGGCGGTAAAACACTATTTAAAATGGCATAAGTAAAAACTTGTCTTTGTTTTTATTTTTATTATTTCCCAGCAATAACTATAGTTAAACGAATTAGTCACAAACTGTAAACATCAAACAACTATCTAAAAATGTTTTAGAAAGTTATAAAAGTATTTTGCAAAATACTATGCTGTTCTAATCTTTTTTTAAAAGAGACAAAAAAAACCTCTCTGTCCGTTTGGTTCAAAACTATGACAATACTTTTACATGCCTTATGTCATTTTGTGTTGGTATATTTTGATCACAATAACGCAAATGTTGATGCGTAGAGAAAATTGGTAGTTACAAAGGTGAGGTCCCAAAAATGTACTTCGTCAAAATATATCACCTTTAATATCCACGCACACGTGGCTTTTGGTCAAAATGCACCACCTTAAATATCTCCACACACATCCTTTTTGTCAAAATGTTTCACTATAACGATTGTGGCGGGCTGCTCCCAATATTTTACTTAAGTATTATAGGAGTCCCAACCATGCTCTATGTTCTTGGCAGTTAAATGTAGTGAAATATGGATTTAAAGCTCCGACTCCACAATGACAACGGACAGATGGTTAAATAAAAAAAATGTTGAAATTAAGTGAATACCATTTTAATAGCCATTAAATAATCAAATGAATCTAATTTCAAAATACTCATTCCGATCGACCTCTAATAAGCATATCGCATCACGTTATTATTAGTGTGAGATTGATATCCACATATTCTTCTATTTCTACTCATCTATTGTATCCCTTCTCTCTCATATTTCTCCATATTCCTTCTCCTCCTTCTCGACTTTCTCTAGACTCCGTCTCCTTCTCCTCCTCTTTCTCCAGACTCCTTCTCTTCCTCCATTTTCTCTCCCACGACTATACTTCTGTCGACTTCGATTGTTTCGGCTAGTCACAATTCCGTATCAACCTCCTGAAGATTCGGGACTCAATGGAACTGTCAATTCTCTGTTCACTTAAAAGCTTCCGCTTGGAAGATTTGTCTTTCCTCTACGTTTTGCCGCCAAATTACGAGTGGCTTGTTCTCGGAGTAAACCGTTTTGATCATCAATCCGTCTAGGCGAATACTAAATGTTCTCCTGCAAGTTGGAAGGAATCATTTCAGGTCTGAAATTAGGTCACGCCATCTATCTCCAGTTTTTATTGGATATCGCCGTGAACCGATCCAATCAAACCTAGCCGACAATGCCCCTCTCACAGTTTGTCAACTTGGAGACGTTTAAGAACACACATCGTTCATCTTGTTTACCTCGTAATCTTGCTGTTGTGCCTTGAATAAACATGTAACATGTAAGTGTAATAACGGCAAGCCTTTGTTAAGTGATGCTATCGGTTGCCTTTTCAACTCAAGTTTCAGGTCTCTGTCTGGTCATAGTAACCTTGTGGAAGAGCTCAACACTAACCCCACGGCAATGTTTATAGATCAAACGCAGCGCCGCGGTATTATTCCCAAGGCAGGTATACTATAGCATATACATGACTTTATAGCTTGGCTTAGCAAACGTGACAACCACCTTAAGTATATATACCCTGTCTAAGTGAATCGCCTTAAGTATCTATACCCTGTCTAAGTGAATCACCTTAAGTATATATACCCTGTCTAAGTGAATCGCCTTGAATAGTTTAACCCTGTCAAGATTGAGTCGCTATTCATCCATCTAAAGAATTTCGTTCATTTCTAATTGTGTTTATTCTTGCACTATGTTAGCTCATGTTAGCAGTTTTTTTCTGCAAAACACTAATTGTACAACTCACAATATCTAAGCATTCCTTTTCAAAGGCTGATTGTGTCTCTAATGGAGTGTTAATTTCATAATCATGTTTGTGAAATCGCCAAAATGTGTTACTTTCAAAATGGTGTTTGTGAGCTTGCTTAATATTTTGTGTTAATTTCATAATCCTGTTTGTGAGATTGTCTAGCATCTAGTGTTAATTTCATAATCCTGTTTGTGAGATTGTCTAGCATCTAGTGTTAATTTCATAATCCTGTTTGTGAGATTGTCTAGCATCTAGTGTTAATTTCATAATCATATTATGAACTTGCCAACTAGACTAAAATCATGCATTAATCGTGTTATGAAATTGCCTAAATGTAGTCTTCATTTCATTATCTTATTTACGTGATTGCCTAAAATGTAGTCTTCATGTCATTACCTTATTTACGTGATTGTCTAAAATTTAGGATTTAGTTAATTATGTTATTGATTGATTGGACAAAATGTAGTCTTCATGTCATTACCTTATTTACGTGATTGTCTAAAATTTAGGTTTTAGTTAATTATGTTATTGATTGATTGGACAAAATGTAGTCTTCATGTCATTACCTTATTTACGTGATTGTCTAAAATTTAGGTTTTAGTTAATTATGTTATTGATTGATTGGACAAAATGTAGTCTTCATGTCATTACCTTATTTACGTGATTGCACAAAATGTAGTCTTCATTATATATTCTTATTTGTAAGATTGCCTAAAATGAAGTAATAATTCCTTAATTAGGTTTGCTTGAAAGCCTATATTTCAGTGTTATTAACATGGTTAAAATTTAATCTTCATTTCAAAATAGTGTTTTAAACTTGGTTAAAATGTAATCTTCATTTCAAAACCTTTTTTATGAGAATGCCTTACTATATAGTTTTTATTTCATAACCATGTTTACGAGATTACCCAAAATGTACTCTTTGTTTTACTATCTCATGTACACTAGTCATACGTTATCATTACTAAACAACTGCAATCCTAATTCAACCTTTTATCCTTTAAATACATTGTAGCTTGCAATTCGTTGATTTTTACTTATTGTTCTATTTCTTTAAAAACGCGTTTTCATCTTTTTGCCATACCCTTGTTGATTCCGCAAGAATACTATATGTATCGTCACAAGAAAATGGAAAAAAACATCAAGATGGAAAAACGCTTTCTTTTATTTTTTATTTTTTTGGGAGAGGACTCCTTACCCTGATCTTTGCAGACCATTTTTAAGGTAGGGGCTCTCCTTTGATTTTAGTAGGATGTTATGCTATAGTTTGATTGTGTAATATCATGTATATTTTAGTTTATTATATATGTATATATATATATATATATATATATATATATATATATATATATATATATATATATATATATATATTTTTTAATATTTTTTTAAATAATGTTTTTTTTTTCTTTTTTTTTGTTTTAATAAAATTTTTTTCAATAATTTTTTTTTTTTTTAAATAATGTTTTTTTTTTTTTTTTTCCCAAAATGATTATATTATGATTTATTCCAGTCTTCCGTCATATGCCAGTTTACATCTTTTTTGTTCTTCTCTTTCCTGTCTTCTTTTTTCTCTTCGTCTTATTATTTGTGGTTTTTCCTTTTCATATTTCTCTCGAGCTCTTCTGCACATTTCTTCTCTCATCATTTTTTCAATTTCGTCGTCTAATGCCGTTTTTCTTGTTGTTTGATCTTGGATGGACTAGTTTTCTTCTGATTTCTGTACTGTGATCCCTAATTCTTCTGGGTTTTGACTGTCAACCCTTTTTTCTTTCTTTTTTGATTTGTTCTGAGTTTCCTGATGTTCTGTCTGTTGTTTTGTCTGTTGTTTTGGTATCTGTTGTTGTGGTTGTTTTATCGTTGGACCTATTTCATCTCTCATCATATTTTCCGTTCTTCTTATTGTTTGATCTGGGGTGGACTTGGTTTCTTCTGATTTCTGTATTGTGGTCCCTATTTCTTCTAGGTTTTTACTTTTTTCCTTCCTTTTTGATTGTTTCTGAGTTTCCTGATGTTCCTTCTGTTGTTTTGGTCGCTGTTGCTGTGGTTGTTTTATCCCTGAATCTCTTACTGATGTTTGGTTCTCATTTCTATTTATGATTTGTTCTTTATTTAGATCTGTAGGGATTGTTTGTTTTATAGCTGATGTCAATTGTTCTGCCTGCCTTGAGTTTGTTGTTGTTATTTTGTATATCCGGTGTTTCTGGTATTATTTGTGTCCCTCTAATACATTTTTTGGGTGTATGACCCGTTTCTCCACATTTATTACATTTCCTGTGGTGTATGCATCCTTTATACCAGGTTGTTACCAGGAAACCATGTACAAAACATGTTCTTTTAATTGTGGGTAGTTTTGTTCTCTCTATTTCCAGTATCCTTGTTTCATTGAAAACATTAAATCCTGGTATTTGTCCGAGTCTTGAATTTTCCACCTTTAATCCATATTTCTCTTCGAAACGTTGTACGACAATTTCTGTGGGTACTTCTATCGGTACACCTGTTATGTGGAGTTCTGCTGTTTGTTTTTTAATTCTCCTCAAAATGGGATCAGGATTCTTAATTATAGCTCTATGTCCACGGATTATCGTTTCTCCATGTGGTAGTACCGGTGTTTCTTCTTTGTACCGTACGTGATAGCCATTTTTTGCATAATTGATGGAGTACACATTGGCCAATAACCGCTCATCGTGTATCTGTAAATGTACTAGTATTGATGTTGCACTTGGTTTTCCTGTTCCATTCAAGTCTGGGAATAAAATGTCATGTGTCCCATGCTTGTATCTGCATTCTATATATTCTCCGCCATCCAGTTCTATTCGCCTTGTTTTGAAGTATTTTTGTAGATGTAACATTGTTCTCTTAGCCGACATTTTTTCCCGTGCTAGTTCAGCTGCTTGATTATTTTGACACCTGAAATCTATTCACTTTGTATCCGTTTTGTTTCTTTAAATATTAGTATTTTTCATAGTATTCCTTTTTCATAGTATTCCTATAGTGGCTGTATTTTGTTTTGCAAGATTCCACACCTACATCTTTTCTCCGGTGGATTTCCTAGCCGTTTGCTTGGTCCTTGCCATTTTTTGATTTTCGAGCGCAGAAAAAACACGTCTGCTCTCTTCGACGTCCAATAGCAAAGTCCAGCATGTGATTTAAGAATTATTTCAAACGAAGTTACAGGTACGCTCTAAAAAGTCTAATTCATTTATAAGAAGCGTCGAAACGTTTCCGGAGCATTGTTAAATGCTTACAGCTTCTCAGTAAATCAAAAGCTATTGAAACAATAATTATGTTCATTACGCATGTCCTAATGCATATCCCTATGGAGCAAGGTACAACCCGTTTATCATTCTAGAACATTGAAATAACATCAAAAGGCAGATGATCCAGTCTGGGTCTGGACTATTTTAAGGTTTCTAAACCAATCTACTGAAGCGTTTAAACTCCCTGTACTAATTATGCCAATGTTTTCGCGGTACATCACAGGCAACAGTTAGGCGGTATATCGAAGGCAACAGTTAGGCGGTAAATCATAGGCAACAGCTACGCGGTCGATTATAGGCAATTTATTGAACACTAACGGTTGTGAAGGGGCATGTTCCTTCATAAAAACTTTCACAGTCATGTATTTCCTACTATACTTCATCTCCATGCCTGTATGAGACAAACTGTAACAGCTTATTGGAGGTTTCAAAAGACATATACTAGATATATTGATATATAATGATAATGTGAACTTAGTACCAATGACAGTGTAAAGGATTTAGCAATAGCAGGAAAAAGAACAAGAACAAGAAGAAAAACAAGAACAAGAACAAGAAGAAAAACAAGAAGAACAAAAACAAGAAGAAGAAGAACAAGGAGGAGGAGGAGGGGGCAAAAATAGACTTAATAAGGAAAGCAGAATTAATAGTAGTATAAACATCAGAAAATTTGAATAATCAGATTAGTTCACTAAACAACGGCATATTTACATATGGCGTCCAGTTTATGCACACGTTATGTGTGAGAAACATTTACAGCCATTACTATCTGAGATAGTAGTAATGGAGTCACAATATGATAAATGTGTCTTGTTTGCCAAAACTGGATTTTTATTCAGGTAAACACATACTTTCTGGTTATTAAATACAACATTATGCCTCTTAGAGCGGAAACACGTTCTGGTAATTTCTATCTCATATCTTTTAATTGCTTTCACCAGGAAATCTCATCGTGCAGCTCTGTCTATAATTAGACTTCTGGCACACGTAACTACCGAGAAAGACTTGGGGTTCACTACCGTCGAAATCAATCAATCTTAAAGCAGAAACGCAACTTTGCTGATTTTTAAGTCTCTTGTTTTTTCTTTGTTTTTATTAAATAGAAAATTAGAAGTCACAAATAGGCTTGTGTCAGAGTAAATATTTTCCATACAGTTGGCGAAATTTGTGATTGAGAGATAATGTCTTGAGTAAAGAAAGAGGATTTAAAATGAGCACAGTTAAGCCTTTGCATGGGAATGTTATTTAGAGTCCACTGATTTAACTGTTTGAAATTCGTGGGCCACTAATCGTTCTGAATGATGTCTTTCTGCACACCGCGAACTTAAAGATTATATAACAATTGGTCCATCGATAGATACAGTATGATCTTTGTTTTAATCCGCGAATTTAGATACAATTGATAAAGGTCAGTTCTCGCAATAGCCACGAAAATAGATAAATTACTTCAAAATGTACTCCCTTATTGTTTCCTCATTAAAGAGAATCTCTCTCTCTCTCTCTCTCTCTCTCTCTCTCTCTCTCTCTCTCTCTCTCTCTCTCTCTCTCATGTATAAGGAAATATTGTATTACTTGTGTTCGTAGTTAATTGTGTTGACTGTAATGTACCTACATGACATTAGGGAAAACCGATGTTTTTCTTTGGTTTTTGTTTGCCCCAGTGACTGCATTTATTCAGAAATAGCAAAGCTAGGTATAGTAATATATGTCATCTGCAAAATTGCTTGACCTTGATCTAATGTCCTCAACCTGTAAACCTGGTACATATCGATTAGTCACAAGACTTATACATCCTCTTAGGTAAATGAAAAAAATTACCACAACTTCTGCGATAAATGAGATTAATACCAATACTTTTGCGGACTGTTGTAGGAACATGCCGGCCATATTGCGGGAAAAAACACTGGCCCACGGGAAGCAACTGGCTAGCTTTCTCGCATGCTCAAATGGGCCGAGCCGAGACACGAACCCATGCGGACAGAGGTGAGATGGTTGTGAGTGGAACTGGCGAGCGCTTTAGACCACTCAGCCATTGATTCATTCTTTTATTCGTTCATTTGTGTGTATGCTGTTCGTGATGCTATGTGTATATGTCCATTGACGCAAAATACATAAGTTTGAAAAACGTTTGATTGAACGAGGTATGGGCTTAATTAGAACATATACTGCTGACGTAACTCATCAGGTCCAGACCTGCTCCACAATAGATATACAGACGCCACTTTTATAGCGGTCGTTGATTATTAGTATTTTGTAAGCAGTGAGGAAAAAGTTAGATCCATTTTGTTTTGCTAAATCAATACTGCAATTATCAGCGTATATGTCCTAATTTATTATCACAATGAACGCAAAGACAAAAACTAAAAAAGCGATAATGTTAAATGGAGCCCGAAATAACAAAAACTGAGGGCTAATGAGAAATTATTTTTTAGCAAACGTTTGAAAATGGGAATTTAAATTGAAATTAGCAGCTATGCCGTGAAATAAGAAACCGGTGTATTTTGTAAATTAGATCCTATTACACTTTAAAGAACGTAATGGCAAGGTAGTTAACATCGTGGGGAAATATTGTATGCAAACTTAAAATGCAGAATGAAAATATAGTATTAAGCTCAATAATGTAATAGAAACATTACTTGAAGACTACTAAATAGTATTAAGCTCGGTAAAATAATATAAAAATTATTTTAAGACTACTAATAGTATTAAGCTGAATAACGTAATAAAAATTACTTGAAGACTACTAGATAGTATTAAGTTCAATAATGTAATAGAAAAATTAATTTAAGACTACTAAACAGCATTAAGCTGAATAATGTAATAAAAGTTACTTTAAGACTAATAAATACTCGGGCTGCATAATTTTGCCAATTCATTTGTGAATATAAATGATCCCTTCTCATCCAATCTACCATATTTTTAGATAGTGCTGAAACTAAATCAGTTTGTTCTATCAATATGGCATTATATTTCATACGGACACCACTATATATGTTTCTGGTTCCCATATGCGTAGTACTTGACGTCACGTCATAATTTAAAACATTATTTCCATAATGCGAAACACCTGTCTGCATCAACAATCTTTGATCAATGTAACGTTTCGAATATCCAGCTAACCAGTTAATTATGATAGTAAATATGGTTCATTTCAATTTTATAGATAAAATGAAAGCTGCTAGTAATATGTTGTCCTTCTTGAGCGAAAACACTGCTTGCATCTGTTGAAGTTGTAGAACCATTACCTATTTTTTCTCACCCAAGCGACAGAGAAATCTAGCTATTTTGCTAACCTTACTTTTCTTTTCTCAGTCTAGTCATCTCAGACCAATCGTCTCAGTCATGGTGTCCACGCGCTGAGAACTACTTTTAACTAAAGAAACCCTTCTAGGCTTCTGCTGTGCATAGTTGTTTTCAAGTAAAACAACAACAACAGCAACAAAAACAACAAATAATATATAACCAAAACATAGTTACTTAAGGTCAATCTGTCTTGCATGGTCAAGTTTATCCTATATACAGGACTAGCTCATTACACTTTCAGATTATTAAATGTAGCTAAAGCAACTGAACTACGGTAGTTGTAAATACTTCGCGTGAAACATTGTATATACTGTTAGCTACATTTAATGAAGCTGACCTCAAAATTTACTGTGCTACAGATAAGATAAAATTCTCAATGGTGTGTGAAATGAACTATGTCAGAAAACACTGATCCATGCACATAAGACTATATACCTATACACTTAATAGCATCCCATCTCTCTTAAACAACAACGGAAAACTTGGCAACAGCCAGAAATGTGTTATGTCAAACATGCTCTATTATAAGTTTGTTAAGCATCTCCGTTGTGCAACAGCTGAATAAACCTGCAATATTTATTGACAAATAATACACTTATCAGCCAGAAGGAATCTTTCATCCTCAACACACTAATCCATACACAAATTTCACTGTATCACTTGCCATATTTCCAAGACAGAAATATAAATTTTCAAAGAATCCGTGAACTTGAAAGTTTAGCACATGGTTATCCTTTAAGGTCCGCATATTTGGAGGGTGACGATGGTCTTTGAAACGGGAGAGTGGGGTACTCAAACATGGAATTGATGAAAGGAAACAGTTTCTTTCTAATAAATATTAAATATTTATTGTCAATTTCATATAACATCCATATATTAAATGTGATAATACCCCATTACTATGCGACGTTTTATGATGCTATTTTTCTTTGCTCACGCGTATGAACTATGTACTTCGGATGCGACGGTCACACTACATCCCACATTAGCATATTTGTATCCATGCGCACATTGGGTCGTGAACACTAGTAAAGAGCACTTTTTACTTTAAAGGATAATATTAGGTGATAAAAATAATCTACGTTGGGGTTTGGACTAAGACAATAAAATCCCAGTGCGGGGTTACATTATCTGTCTCCCCACGAGGCTTGTCCGAGTGGGGAGACATATAATGTAACCCCGCGGCTGGGATTGCATTGTTTCGGTCCAAACCCCAACATAGATTCTATATATCACAGCACGAATATCTGAAATTACCATCAAAAAAATTGAAGAAGACTTAGCGACATGAGTTATGATATATACGCAGAAAGAGACATATAGAGAGGCAGACAGTTATATATATATATATATATATATATATATATATATATATATATATATATATATATATACACACACACACACACACACACACACACACACACACATATGATGGCCTGATCTGATATCCGTTAAGGGCTGCCAGCTAAAGAACCGAGCATTTCAACTTGTTAAACGTTTCTTTTAATTTAATGGGAGAGGTGGGTTTTCTGGGCCTGGTATATTCTTGTTATTTACTTATCTTTATCTTTCTCCGCACTATTACTGAATACGCACTTAGCACTAAGCTGCGCATGCGTGATACATTCAAGTATGTTGAGTAAATATGCCTGTAACAGACTTTTTATCGTCTATGCGTATTGCCGAGATGTCAATTATCATTTCCCAAGATAACTTTGGTAAAGATGAATCTCGTTATCTTCTGAACATATGGATTTATTTCCACTTAAGTGTCTGAGAAATCAGCAAATGAAATCAGAGCGTTCAAACTGGGTCAAACAGAATGAGGGCTTTCTAAATTAATGGCCTGAAATTACATTGTCAAATATTTGACTAGAATATAAATTCTAAGTCTTTATTACACAATACGGCAATGTCTTTCTGTTTGGCGTGTTAAAAACAGCGACGACACATTTACGATTGAGATTGATAAACAGAGTTTGACTTTCCTTATTTGGAAGAAATTATCTTGTAAATGTCGGAATGTCCATAACAACGTCAAGATTGTCACGCGACTTCTTCAGCATGCACTCTCTGAATTGCTCTTGTTGGCACCATTAAGTTTAGATACTAACCCATAGCAAGAGTACGAAGTGAGTAAAGGACTGACGGTACCAATTCAACCCCGATGCTGTATCAATGGAAACACAGTGATATTAACATTTTAATAACTTTGAGTTGATGTATGCTCATGATGAAACTTATATATTTTGTTATAGACCCATCCTCAATGCAGGCTTCAATGCTGATAAATATATACCAAGCACCTAATCTTTCATCTATATGTGTTTCAGAAATAAAGAATTAATTACTATTATCAGTAATTAGTGTTCCAAATTGAAGTCTAGACAATGTACTGAAATTCAATCAATCAATCACCGTTTCTATTTTTTTCAGTAACAAAAAGGATAAGCTTTCAATAGATTCCTGCTACTTTATCAATCAATCATGGCCCGCAAAAGCAAATACACTGTTATATGTGTACCCATTTTTTAGACTGGTCTTAAAATTTCTATATAAATTAGTATAGTTCGAACACAATTACAGACGAAATATGTATTTCTCGCCTAACTAGAGACAACATTGTTATGATCAAGAAATGTTATCTGAATAATAACAGCGACACTCGTTCGAAATTTAATTAAAATTATGCATATTTAACGTTTGATATTTGTAAACGCTGAACTACATTAAATGAGCAACGTGGATAAAACTTGAGCTATTTCCTTCGCATAGGATATATTCTCTCAATTAGACATTCGTTAATGATTTTAACTGGGTCCGTAGTTACCACAGATAGAAATGGTTATTGATTTTTTGAAGCAAACTACAACGAGCTGTTGCATATTTATCAGAATAATTTTACTGAAAGACTTTTTTAATATTAATTTCAGAACACCATTTAACCAATTCTTTCATTGAGTGGTTTTGATTTAAAATAATAATGATCAGGCACGAATTCATTCAGCAATTAAAACGTCTAACAAACACCAATGTTACAAATGCTAAAATGTAAGGAACACCTGTTCTTTAAATTTGAGATTTTTAAGAGGATTTGTTTTAATTCCAAGATTGAAAAAAATAATCATTCGGTTTGCTTGTAAAGTTACATAGAGTATTTTTCTGATTACATCACGTCTTGTATAAAATCGACTGTATGCTTTCCAAATTTGCAATTTTCTCATGTGAAATTGCCTCCAACCATGCTATGTTACACACCAAAATATTCTTCCATACACACCAAAACGTGCTTTCGAACACCATGATATAAACTTACACACCAGATTTCTTTCTTACCTTCTAAATATGCTTTCTTACACAACATGATAAGCAGTTTGGATACCAAATGTCTTTCTTATTGGTTAAAAATAGTTCTTACACGCAAACTATGCTTTCTTACACTCCAGAATACACTTTCTTACAACCCATATATGCTTATATATGCTCATTATATGCGTCCACGTTATAATATGCGTACACGTCATGATATGCTTACACGTCATTATATGCGTACACGTCATTATATGCGTACATGTCATTATATGCTTACACGTCATGATATGCTTACACGTCATTATATGCATACACGTCATTATATGCGTACACGTCATTATATGCGTACATGTCATTATATGCTTTCACGTCATGATATGCTTACACGTCATTATATGCATACACGTCATTATATGCTTACACGTCATGATATGCGTACACGTCATTATATGCTTACACGTCATTATAATAATAATAATAATAATAATAATAATAATAATAATAATAATAATAATAATAATAATGAGGACTTTGTATAGCGCCTAATCTTACGAAGCTCTAAGCGCTTTACACCATCAATAATGATATGACTACAAAACAGAACAACAAATGACAAAAACAATGAAATTGGAAAACATAAAAACATGCTGGGGACCCGAGTGGCCGAGTGGTCTAAAGCGCTGTCCGTTACGGACCACTGCCATCTCACCTCTGTCTGCGTGTGTTCGAGTCTAAGATTCGGCAAATGTAGTTATGTGAGAAAGCTTGCCAGTAGCTTCTCGTGGGTCGATGGTTCTTTTTGGGGTTTGTCCGGGTTCTTTCTCCACCATTAATACTGGCCGCCATGTACAGCCTATTTTGTGCTGAAAAATGGCGTTAAACCATAAAATAAAAAAAATAAAAAAACATGCTGAAAACATATAAGATACAAAACAGGATTAGGTCGCTAAGTTTGTCCCTGCATTCGAAACAGGTGAGTGTTAAGAGCACTCTTAAAAGGGACTCGTGTTTAATTTCAATGGGCAATTCGTTCCACGTCACCGGGCCCTGGTGTACAAACGAACGTTGTCCATATGACTTTGTTTTCACCTTGGGAACAATGAGTATACGATTATCAGAAGAAGGGCGTAAGGATCTAACTGCTCTATACACATGGGTGAGGCTGGATAGGTATGTTGGACTGGAGTCTGTCATTGAAACATAGCACAGAGAACAAATTTGGTGTTTGATTCTGTATCGAATTGATAGCCAGTGTAGGGTACAGAGCAGTGGTTGGTGTACTCTGATCGAGGTACTCTACAGATGATCTTTATGAAGTTTCTGGAGTAAATATTGTGACGAACCAGACATAATTGAGTTACAATAGTCCAGTCTTGAAAGTACTAATGAACACACAAGTGTTTTAGTGGCATCAACTGAACGATATTTACGAATGGAACTGATGCGTCTCAATTCAAGATATGCAGCCTTGCATATGTTCATGACATGTTGGTGCAATGTGAGAGTACTTTCTAGAGTAACGCATAGGTTCCGTACTGACTGTGAGAATTGAATGTTGGTGTTGCTGATATTTATTGCCTGAGGTAAAGGATGTGAATGAGAAAGTCTTTGTGTTGTGATCAGAATAGCCTCAGTTTTATCATCATTCATCTGCAGGTTGTTACCTGTTATCCATGATTTCACATCAGAAATGTACTTCTCTACTCCATGGATGGTAGCATCAACTTCAGTTGCGTGGTTAGACTTGTATATTTGGGTGTCATCGGCGTACAATTGGTGCGACACTGGGTGATGATCTATGACACTTGAGAGCGGCTGAGTATACAGAATGAAGAGAACACGTCCAAGAACAGATCCCTGTGGAATATCACAACATACGTCAACTGGGCTGGAGTGTATTCCATTTGCAGATATAATTTGTGTCCTGTTAACTAAGTAGGACTTGAACCACTGTAAGGCTATATTCTGAATGCCAAATACCTGCTGGAGATGGTGAAGTAATTAATAATGGTCTATTGTGTCAAATTATATGCTTGGGTGTTTTATTCGAAGCATATGGATATATTTCAGAACCTGAAATTGTTTGATAAGGGATTCCATTATAACCACGGTTTTCATGGTGATGTAAACAACTGTATGGCCATTACAGAGACATAGTATGGGATTAATAGTTTACTGTGGATTTATAGTAAAACAGATTCACTCAAGAAATAACAATTTCCCGACAAAAAATACAGTAGCGTCAATGCATTGTGCATTTACCGAGCACAAATACGTTAACCATAATAATGATAAATTCGCCATTAACTCGTGAGCTCGGCTGACTGACTTAGGTATCTTGAGGTGACGCCTATGCTGTTTGATGATATCACGTGACACCTTGATTAACTCTTCCGCTGCATTATGAATTTGGTCGCTTCGTAAGTAGTTGTATAAACATGCCCCATTGATGAGTATATAGCCTAAACTCTGTTCCCATTTCACGACAACCGTTTATAGCTTGAAAAAAAATTGCTTTAAAGCATATTGGATAGAAATCTCCATTTTCATCTACAACAATGCGTTATCATACATGCCACTTGTCGCTATAGCTGTTGTCACTAACATGAAACACTCAAAGCCCATTAGCAAAACGTATAGCGCCGGTCACGTGTGTATTTCTTGAAATGTTGAGTGTAATAACTGAGCTCTTCCCTTGAAAGCGGAGGAATACCAAAAACAACAACAACACCACTAGTGTATGACGTTATGGAAATATTTTCCATAATGTAACTTACACGTTCTTCGCTTGTGCAAAGGAACCGTTGCATGAAGTATGTACTACTTTGCACACATTACACACACACACACACACACACACACACACACACACACACAAACTCTCTCTCTCTCTCTCTCTCTCTCTCTCTCTCTCTCTCTCTCACACACACACACACACACACACACACACAAACACACACAGCTATATATATATATATATATATATATTCATATTCACAATAGCACATAAGAGTCCATAATGCTGTGATGCTTTCTGAAATAGTAAACGCTGTGAAAAATATGCATGTTTTTTCAGCATACGTTAGGTGGTTGTTGTTGTTGTTGTAGGGTTTAACGCCATTTTTTCAGCACAAGATAGGCTATATATGGCGGCCAGTATTATTTGTGGAGGAAGAACCCATGAAAATCCCCGAAAAGAACCAATGACCCACGAGAAGCTACTGGCAATCTTTCTCACATAACCACATTAGTCGAATCTTAGACTCGAACCCACGCAGACAGCGGTGAGATGGTAGCGATCCGTAACGGAGAGCGCTTTAGACCACTAGGCCACTCGGGGCCCATACGTTAGGTGAATTTGTATGATACTGGTATACGCGTTATAACAAAGAATATACTATTGTAAATATGTTATACTGGTATACTACGCGTTATAACAAAGTATATATTATTGTAAATATGTTATACTGGTATACGCGTTATAACAAAGAATATACTATTGTAAATATGTTATACTCGTATACGCATTATAATGAAGCATGCACCATGGTAAATCTGTTACATTGATAAACGAGTTTGGATATAGTACACACTGTTGAAATTATGTGCTATTCGTAAACTCGTTACACTGAAGTATTTGTAAACTACAAAGGAAAACAATTATTAAAGACTCGTTTGAAAATCTACATGCGTGTATGCATTTGATTTACTGGTGTGTTTTTGACGTGTATTTTTATACATTTGTATTTCTGTACATTTGTACTTTTGTACATTTGCGTTATGGCTCATGTGGGTCACTCTTGTTGTTTAGTGTTAGAATAAAAGACGTTCTGAGCTAGACATGAACTTTTAGCGAAGATGTGTTTTTAAATCTTGTTTCGTGTATTCTGCATTTGATACCGTATATGTGCCATTCCTGAACATATAATCACAATCACAGAAATTACTTTTAATAAAACTGAATTTTAAAACACATAGAAACAAATAACCCACGAATCCACAAAAGATTTTGTCATAACCCCCCCCCTCTCTCTCTCTCTCTCTCTCTCTCTCTCTCTCTCTCTCTCTCTCTCTCTCTCTCTCTCTCTCTCTCTCTATATATATATATATATATATATATATATATATATATAATCTGATCGTGGGGATCCTAGAGTTTTCGAACTCCACAAGTTAAAAAAGACGTGCAAACACACACAAGCGTGCAGTCACGTGTCACTTGATATTTAACCATCGTTGAATTATTGCACACGTTTATTGGGCATTATGTACACTTAGAGGAAAAATCAACAAAGACGTTTGATTTGGTGCCCTTTCGAGTAAAGTGAGGACCCTTTAAAAATTTGAAAACACCCAACCACCACCAACGCTTGACCTGATCCGGCCATGATCCATTCTTGGAAGATATGCCTGTCCTATTATACAAATATAACATAAAAGTCTACCAAAGAAACATACGCAAACATGTACGCACTTGTAGCTTTGTAAAGAAACATTACCAATTGCAAAACAGACAAAACTCACTTCACGTACGTACAGTGATACTAAAATACTAAAATCCTTTTTTGTTTTTAATTCATTAGTCACGAAAGCACGCGAGGAGCTATACTGCAATATCCGGAAATGTCTTTTAAATGTCATACACGTTTGCGTAATGAAGATGTTTACGGCATCTATACTATTCATCTATTCACAGTGCAACTCTAAGCTCATGTCATCGGAACACATGTTCAGCGTTATTTTTTAAACATAAAAATGTCTTACAAAGTATCGGAGTCCATACCTGGACGTAAATGCGGTGTCATAATTCATTTAGACCCTTTAATGCTATCCCACAATTTCGTTATTTCATATCGGAATTTCAAGGATTGGTTATTCGCCTGAAATGCCACAGTACCTGATGGTCGAATGAAATGTTATGAATGACAACAATGATATAAAATGATAATGGACTTTATAATTCAAGGTAGGGGATCTCTCTCTCTCTCTCTCTCTCTCTCTCTCTCTCTCTCTCTCTCTCTCTCTCTCTAATCAGTATGTCCATTGTTGTATTACTTCAACTTGTTATACGAAATTGTCTTTTTAAATTTGTTTCTAAATGTTTCACTGTTTGTGATTACTCGTTCTGTCTTGCCCTTCGATTAGTGATTTTTGTCAATACCTTTGTATTCATTTTAATATCTCTTTCCGCGGTTCCTTTGCATTTTTGTACCGTTATGTCTAGGTCGTTATTAATATCTCTTTCCGCGGCTCCTTTGCATTGTACCGTTATGTCTAGGTCGTTATTAATATCTCTTTCCGCGGTTCCTTTGCATTTTTGTACCGTTATGTCTAGGTCGTTATTAATATCTCTTTCCGCGGTTCCTTTGCATTTTTGTACCGTTATGTCTAGGTCGTTATTAATATCTCTTTCCGCGGTTCCTTTGCATTTTTATACCGTTATGTCTAGGTCGTTATTAATATCTCTTTCCGCGGTTCCTTTGCATTTTTGTACCGTTATGTCTAGGTCGTTATTAATATCTCTTTCCGCGGTTCCTTTGCATTGTACCGTTATGTCTAGGTCGTTATTAATATCTCTTTCCGCGGTTCCTTTGCATTTTAGTACCGTTATGTCTAGGTCGTTATTAATATCTCTTTCCGCGGTTCCTTTGCATTTTTGTACCGTTATGTCTAGGTCGTTATTAATATCTCTTTCCGCGGTTCCTTTGCATTTTTATACCGTTATGTCTAGGTCGTTATTAATATCTCTTTCCGCGGTTCCTTTGCATTTTTGTACCGTTATGTCTAGGTCGTTATTAATATCTCTTTCCGCGGTTCCTTTGCATTGTACCGTTATGTCTAGGTCGTTATTAATATCTCTTTCCGCGGTTCATTTGCATTTTTGTACCGTTATGTCTAGATCGTTATTAATATCTCTTTCCGCGGTTCCTTTGCATTTTTGTACCGTTATGTCTAGGTCGTTATTAATATCTCTTTCCGCGGTTCCTTTGCATTTTTATACCGTTATGTCTAGATCGTTATTAATATCTCTTTCCGCGGTTCCTTTGCATTTTTGTACCGTTATGTCTAGGTCGTTTCGATATATTAATATGTATGGGTTCTTCTTTTTTTTTCTTCGTCAACTAATATCTACCCGCATTATCAGATATCATCCAAAATATTACAAATATATCTGCGCAACGGTCCATATAATTTCTGTCTTCACCTTGACAAAAAGCGTTTGCAAAAAACAGCCAGCTATTGCCTTGAAAAGTCCATGTTTCCCAACAGATGTGTATTTGTCTTTAAAATGCAGATGTCCAAATGATCGCTTCAGATGTTAGGTACTTGATTATTTATAATCGAATTTGCATAATTTCTTATTTTTCCTTCCTTGCGCAAGGGCTTTTCAGAAAAGGGGTTGGTCTTTACGTAAGCCGTAGATAACTTACACTGCTGATGCGCGACACAACACCAAACTATATTCATTTATTTTTGAAGGAATGAATACGCATTGTTATTGAATACGCATTGTTAATGAATACGCATTGTTAATGAATACGCATTGTTAATGAATACGCATTGTTTCCTTGTTATCTTGCATATATTTGCTTTCAGAGATTTTAAAATGCTCTTTGTCAGATTTTCAACTGCAAACGAGAAAACTAGGACTTTTTGAGCATTATAAAGTGGGTGATATCCGAAAAAGTATAATGCAAGACTATTTATTATCACTTTTCGCTTGTTCCAAATTAACTTAAATGAATACTGAGACAAACACAGGTTACCAACACAGGCTGCGGGTTACCAATGTCTTTCCTGTACGCACCATCTGTTCCAAAGTTAGGTCAGATCTCCAGGAAATAAAACTGTTACATATATTGAAGAAAACAAAGATGTTGCACTTTTAACAATTTCATATCGGTAATTTCTTTGAAGGGGTAATGTGTTTTTTTGTCACATACGATTTATATGGTTTCAATTGTCTGGCCATATCGTTGTCGAAAGGACCTCAGGAATTGATAACGTGTTAAAAGTGTACCTTCTTTTATAGCTTCGTTTCCTAATTGGCGTTTTCCTCATAACAGTGTCCAGAGTAAAACAGACCACTAATAAAAACAAAACAGCTGACAGACCCAAAGATTGGATGAAAATATTGTCACGGAATTGTATACGACTATGTTCAATATGTATATGTGGTCAAAAATCTAGTCTCTATTTCGTTACTGCGTACAGCCTTACCGAGAGTAGTTTATTATTTTTGGGGTATTTTTAGTTATTTCGACATAATGAGCGAACACTCAGCTCATGCTGCACGTGCGAAATTGCCTGCAGTTTAAAGTACCTAGCTGCGCATATGTCACAGCTAGGGGTATATAAGGACTAAATTATAAGACAGAAATCACATCACGATCCAGTCTTGTCGGAAAAAGCTTCCATCCTTAAAGGAGCAATCTATCAGCTAAAAGAGCTGAGCGGGGCCTGTTGGTGCCTGGGTGCGGTGCCATGTTGTGGTGTCCGTGGG